>JAVRKA010000764.1:0-53841 GCA_034508555.1 Venustoraphidia nigricollis | reverse complement strand
ACCTATATTTGAAATGCCTATCGGCTTCTATATCTGAAATGCCTAGCGGCACCTATTTTTAAAATACCAATCGGCAACTATATCTGAAGTGCCTATCGGCACCTATATCTGAAATGCCTATCGGCACCTATTTTTGAAATGCCTATCGAAAACTACATCTGAAATGCCTATCAGCACCTATATTTGAAATGCCTATCGGCAACCACATCAGAAATGCCTATCGGCACCTATATCTGAAATGCCTTTCGGCATTTATATCTGAAATGCCTAGCGACACCTATATTTGAAATGCCTATCGGCACTTATATTTTAAATGCCTATCGGCAACTATATCTGATATGCCTATCGGCACCTATATCTGAAATGCCTATCGGCAACTATTTTTAAAATGCCTATCGGAACCTACATCTAAAATGCCTATCGGCACCTATTTTTAAAATGCCGATCGGCAACTATATCTGAAATGCCTATCGACACCTATATCTGAAATGCCTATCGGCACCTATTTTTGAAATGCCTATCGGAAACTACATCTGAAATGCCTATCAGCACCTATATTTGAAATGCCTATCGGCAACCATATCTGAAATGCCTATCGACACCTGTATTTGAAATACCTATCGGCTTCTATATCTGAAATGCCTATCGGCACCTATTTTTAAAATGCCAATCGGCAACTATATCTGAAATGCCTATCGGCACCTATATCTGAAATGCCAATCGGCACCAATTTTTGAAATGCCTATCGGAAACTACATCTAAAATGCCTATCAGCACCTATATTTGAAATGCCTATCGGCAACCATATCTGAAATGCCTATCGACACCTATATTTGAAATACCTATCGGCTTCTATATCTGAAATGCCTATCGGCACCTATTTTTAAAATGCCAATCGGCAACTATATCTGAAATGCCTATCGGCACCTATATCTAAAATGCCAATCGGCACCAATTTTTGAAATGCCTATCGGAAACTACATCTGAAATGCCTATCAGCACCTATATTTGAAATGCCTATCGGCAACCATATCTGGAATGCCTATCGGCACCTATATTTGAAATGCCTATCGTCTTCTATATCTGAAATGCCTATCGACATCTATTTTTAAAATGCCAATTGGCAACTATATCTGAAATGCCTATCGGCACCTATATCTGAAATGCCTATCGGTACCTATTTTTGAAATGCCTATCGGAAACTACATCTGAAATGCCTATCAGCACTTATATTTGAAATACCTATCGGCAACCATATCTGGAATGCCTATCGGCACCTATATTTGAAATCCCTATCGGGTTCTATATCTGAAATGCCTATCGGCACCTGTTTTTAAAATGCCAATCGGCAACTATATCTGAAATGCCTATCGGCACCTATATATGAAATGCCTATCGGCACCTATTTTTGAAATGTCTTTCGGAAACTACATCTAAAATGCCTATCTGCTCCTATATTTGAAATGCCTATCGGCAACCATATCAGGAATGCCTAATGGCACTTATATTTGAAATGCCTATCGGCTTCTATATCTGAAATGCCTATCGGCACCTATTTTTGAAATGCCTATCGGAAAATACATCTGGAATGCCTATCAGCACTTATATTTGAAATGCCTATCGGCAAACATATCTGGAATGCCTATCGGCACCTATATTTGAAATGCCTATCGGCTTCTATATCTGAAATGCCTATCGGCACCTATTTTTAAAATGCCAATCGGCAACTATATCTGAAATGCCTATCGGCACCTATATCTAAAATGCCAATCGGCACCAATTTTTGAAATGCCTATCGGAAACTACATCTGAAATGCCTATCAGCACCTATATTTGAAATGCCTATCGGCAACCATATCTGGAATGCCTATCGGCACCTATATTTGAAATGCCTATCGGCTTCTATATCTGAAATGCCTATCGACACCTATTTTTAAAATGCCAATTGGCAACTATATCTGAAATGCCTATCGGCACCTATATCTGAAATTCCTAGCGGTACCTATTTTTGAAATGCCTATCGGAAACTACATCTAAAATGCCTATCAGCACTTATATTTGAAATGCCTATCGGCAACCATATCTGGAATGCCTATCGGCACCTATATTTGAAATGCCTATCGGCTTCTATATCTCAAATGCCTATCGGCACCTATTTTTAAAATGCCAATCGGCAACTATATCTGAAATGCCTATCGGCACCTATATCTGAAATGCCTATCAACACCAATTTTTGAAATGCCTATCAGCACCTATATTTGAAATGCCTATCGGCAACCATATCTTGAATGCCTATCGGCACCTATATTTGAAATGCCTAACGGCTTCTATATCTGAAATGCCTATCGGCACCTATTTTTAAAATGCCAATCGGCAACTATATCTGAAATGCCTATCGGCACCTATATCTAAAATGCCTATCGACACCTATTTTTGAAATGCCTATCGGAAACTACATCTGAAATGCCTATCAGCATCTATATTTGAAATGCCTATCGGCAACCATATCTGGAATGCCTATCGGCACCTATATTTGAAATGCCTATCGGCTTCTATATTTGAAATGCCTATCGACACCTATTTTTAAAATGCCAATTGGCAACTATATCTGAAATGCCTATCGGCACTTATATCTGAAATGCCTAGCGGTACCTATTTTTGAAATGCCTATCGGAAACTACATCTAAAATGCCTATCAGCACTTATATTTGAAATGCCTATCGGCAACCATATCTGAAATGCCTATCGACACCTATATTTGAAATACCTATCGGCTTCTATATCAGAAATGCCTATCGGCACCTCTTTTTAAAATGCTAATCGGCAACTATATCTGAAATGCCTATCGGCACCTATATCTGAAATGCCTATCGGCATCAATTTTTGAAATGCCTATCGGAAACTACATCTAAAATGCCTATCAGCACCTATATTTGAAATGCCTATCGGCAACCATATCTGAAATGCCTATCGGCACCTATATTTGAAATGCCTATCGGCTTCTATATCTTAAATGCCTATCGGCACCTATTTTTAAAATGCCAATTGGCAACTATATCTGAAATGCCTATCGGTAACCTATATCTGAAATGCCTATCGGCCCCTTATTTTTGAAATGCCTATCGGAAACTACATCTGAAATGCCTATCAGCACCTATATTTGAAATGCCTATCGGCAACCATATCTGGAATGCCTATTGGCACCTATATTTGAAATGCCTATCGGCTTCTATATCTGAAATGCCTATCGGCAGCTATTTTTAAAATGCCAATCGTCAACTATATCTGAAATGCCTATCGGCACCTATTTTTGAAATGCCTATCGGAAACTACATCTAAAATGCCTATCAGCACCTGTATATGAAATGCCTATCGGCAACCATATCTGGAATGCCTATCGGCACCTATATTTGAAATGCCTATCGGCTTCTATATCTGAAATGCCTATCGGCACCTATTTTTAAAATGCCAATCGGCAACTATATCTGAAATGCCTATCGGCACCTATATCTGAAATGCCTATCGGCACCTATATCTGAAATGCCTATCGGCACCAATTTTTGAAATGCCTATCGGAAACTACATCTGAAATGCCTATCAGCACCTATATTTGAAATGCCTATCGGCAACCATATCTGGAATGCTTATCGGCACCTATATTTGAAATGCCTATCGGCTTCTATATCTGAAATGCCTATCGGCACCTATTTTTAAAATGCCAATCGGCAACTATATCTGAAATGCCTATCGGCACCTATATCTGAAATGCCTATCGGCACCTATTTTTGAAATGCCTATCGGAAACTACATCTGAAATGCCTATCAGCACCTATATTTGAAATGCCTATCGGCAACCATATCTGGAATGCCTATCGGCACCTATATTTGAAATGCCTATCGGCTTCTATATCTGAAATGCCTATAGGCAGCTATTTTTAAAATGCCAATCGGCAACTATATCTGAAATGCCTATCGGCACCTATTTTTGAAATGCCTATTGGAAACTACATCTGAAATGCCTATCAGCACCTATATTTGAAATGCCTATCGTCAACCATATCTGTAATGCCTATCGACACCTATATTTGAAACACCTATCGGCTTCTATATCTGAAATGCCTATCGGCACCTATTTTTGAAATGCCAATCGGTAACTATATCTGAAATGCCTATCGGCACCTATATCTGAAATGCCTATCGGCACTAATTTTTGAAATGCCTAATAAAAAATACATCTGGAATGACTATCAGCACTTATATTTGAAATGCCTATCGGCAACCATATCTGGAATGCCTATCGGCACCTATATTTGAAGTGCCTATCGGCTTCTATATCTGAAATGCCTATCGGCACCTATTTTTAAAATGCCAATCGGCAACTATATCTGAAATGCCTATCGGCACCTATATCTGAAATGCCTATCGGCACCCATTTTTGAAATGCCTATCGGAAACTACATCTCAAATGCCTATCAGCACCTATATTTGAAATGCCTATCGGCAACCATATCTGAAATGCCTATGGACACCTATATTTGAAATACCTATCGGCTTCTATATCTGAAATGCCTATCGGCACCTGTTTTTAAAATGCCAATCGGGAACTATATCTGAAATGCCTATCGGCACCTATATCTAAAATGCCTATCGGCACCAATTTTTGAAATGCCTATCGGAAAATACATCTGGAATTGATATCAGCACCTATATTTGAAATGCCTATCGGCAACCATATCTGGAATGCTTTTCGGCACCTATATTTGAAATGCCTATCGGCAACCATATCTGGAATGCCTATCGGCACCTATATCTGAAATGCCTATCGGCAACAATTTTTGAAATGCCTATCGGAAAATACATCTGAAATGCCTATCAGCACCTATATTTGAAATGCCTATCGGCAACCATATCTGGAGTGCCAATCGTCACCTATATTTGAAATGCCTATCGGCTTCTATATCTGAAATGCCTATCGGCACCTATTTTTAAAATGCCTATTGGAAACTATCAGCAACCATATCTGGAATGCCTATCGGCACCTATATTTGAAATGCCTATCGGCTTCTATATCTGAAATGCCTATCGGCACCTATTTTTAAAATGGCTATCGGCAACTATATCTGAAATGCCTATTAGCACCTATATCTGAATTGCCCATCGGCACCTATTTTTGAAATGCCTATCGGAAACTACATCTGAATGCCTATCAGCACCTATATTTGAAATGCCTATCGGCAACCATATCTGGAATGCCTATCGGCAACTATATTTGAAATGCCTATCGGCTTCTATATCTAAAATGCCTATCGGCACCTATTTTTAAAATGCCAATCGGCAACTATATCTGAAATGCCTATTGGCACCTATATCTGAAATGCCTATCGGCACCTATTTTTGAAATGCCTATCGGAAACTACAACTGAAATGCCTATCAGCACCTATATTTGAAATGCCTATCGGCAACCATATTTGCATAGCCTATCGGCACCTATATTAAAAATGCCTATCGGCTTCTATATCTGAAATGCCTAGCGGCACCTATTTTTAAAATGCCAATCGGCAACTATATCTGAAGTGCCTATCGGCACCTATATCTGAAATGCCTATCGGCACCAATTTTTGAAATGCCTATCGGAAAATACATCTGAAATGCCTATCAGCACCTATATTTGAAATGCCTATCGGCAACCATATCTGGAGTGGCTATCGTCACCTATATTTGAAATGCCTATCGGCTTCTATATCTGAAATGCCTATCGGCACCTATTTTTAAAATGCCTATCGGAAACTATCGGCAACCATATCTGGAATGCCTATCGGCACCTATATTTGAAATGCCTATCGGCTTCTATATCTGAAATGCCTATCGGCACCTATTTTTAAAATGGCTATCGGCAACTATATCTGAAATGCCTATTAGCACCTATATCTGAAATGCCTATCGGCACCTATTTTTGAAATGCCTATCGGAAACTACATCTGAAATGCCTATCAGCACCTATATTTGAAATGCCCATCGGCAACCATTTCTGGAATGCCTATCGGCAACTATATTTGAAATGCCTATCGGCTTCTATATCTGAAATGCCCATCGGCACCTATTTTTAAAATGCCAATCGGCAACTATATCTGAAATGCCTATTGGCACCTATATCTGAAATGCCTATCGGCACCTATTTTTGAAATGCCTATCGGAAACTACAACTGAAATGCCTATCAGCACCTATATTTGAAATGCCTATCGGCAACCATATTTGCATTGCCTATCGGCACCTATATTTGAAATGCCTATCGGCTTCTATATCTGAAATGCCTAGCGGCACCTATTTTTAAAATGCCAATCGGCAACTATATCTGAAGTGCCTATCGGCACCTATATCTGAAATGCCTATCGGCACCTATTTTTGAAATGCCTATCGAAAACTACATCTGAAATGCCTATCAGCACCTATATTTGAAATGCCTATCGGCAACCACATCAGAAATGCCTATCGGCACCTATATCTGAAATGCCTTTCGGCATTTATATCTGAAATGCCTAGCGACACCTATATTTGAAATGCCTATCGGCACTTATATTTTAAATGCCTATCGGCAACTATATCTGATATGCCTATCGGCACCTATATCTGAAATGCCTATCGGCAACTATTTTTAAAATGCCTATCGGAACCTACATCTAAAATGCCTATCGGCACCTATTTTTAAAATGCCGATCGGCAACTATATCTGAAATGCCTATCGACACCTATATCTGAAATGCCTATCGGCACCTATTTTTGAAATGCCTATCGGAAACTACATCTGAAATGCCTATCAGCACCTATATTTGAAATGCCTATCGGCAACCATATCTGAAATGCCTATCGACACCTGTATTTGAAATACCTATCGGCTTCTATATCTGAAATGCCTATCGGCACCTATTTTTAAAATGCCAATCGGCAACTATATCTGAAATGCCTATCGGCACCTATATCTGAAATGCCAATCGGCACCAATTTTTGAAATGCCTATCGGAAACTACATCTAAAATGCCTATCAGCACCTATATTTGAAATGCCTATCGGCAACCATATCTGAAATGCCTATCGACACCTATATTTGAAATACCTATCGGCTTCTATATCTGAAATGCCTATCGGCACCTATTTTTAAAATGCCAATCGGCAACTATATCTGAAATGCCTATCGGCACCTATATCTAAAATGCCAATCGGCACCAATTTTTGAAATGCCTATCGGAAACTACATCTGAAATGCCTATCAGCACCTATATTTGAAATGCCTATCGGCAACCATATCTGGAATGCCTATCGGCACCTATATTTGAAATGCCTATCGTCTTCTATATCTGAAATGCCTATCGACATCTATTTTTAAAATGCCAATTGGCAACTATATCTGAAATGCCTATCGGCACCTATATCTGAAATGCCTATCGGTACCTATTTTTGAAATGCCTATCGGAAACTACATCTGAAATGCCTATCAGCACTTATATTTGAAATACCTATCGGCAACCATATCTGGAATGCCTATCGGCACCTATATTTGAAATCCCTATCGGGTTCTATATCTGAAATGCCTATCGGCACCTGTTTTTAAAATGCCAATCGGCAACTATATCTGAAATGCCTATCGGCACCTATATATGAAATGCCTATCGGCACCTATTTTTGAAATGTCTTTCGGAAACTACATCTAAAATGCCTATCTGCTCCTATATTTGAAATGCCTATCGGCAACCATATCAGGAATGCCTAACGGCACTTATATTTGAAATGCCTATCGGCTTCTATATCTGAAATGCCTATCGGCACCTATTTTTGAAATGCCTATCGGAAAATACATCTGGAATGCCTATCAGCACTTATATTTGAAATGCCTATCGGCAAACATATCTGGAATGCCTATCGGCACCTATATTTGAAATGCCTATCGGCTTCTATATCTGAAATGCCTATCGGCACCTATTTTTAAAATGCCAATCGGCAACTATATCTGAAATGCCTATCGGCACCTATATCTAAAATGCCAATCGGCACCAATTTTTGAAATGCCTATCGGAACTTACATCTGAAATGCCTATCAGCACCTATATTTGAAATGCCTATCGGCAACCATATCTGGAATGCCTATCGGCACCTATATTTGAAATGCCTATCGGCTTCTATATCTGAAATGCCTATCGACACCTATTTTTAAAATGCCAATTGGCAACTATATCTGAAATGCCTATCGGCACCTATATCTGAAATTCCTAGCGGTACCTATTTTTGAAATGCCTATCGGAAACTACATCTAAAATGCCTATCAGCACTTATATTTGAAATGCCTATCGGCAACCATATCTGGAATGCCTATCGGCACCTATATTTGAAATGCCTATCGGCTTCTATATCTCAAATGCCTATCGGCACCTATTTTTAAAATGCCAATCGGCAACTATATCTGAAATGCCTATCGGCACCTATATCTGAAATGCCTATCAACACCAATTTTTGAAATGCCTATCAGCACCTATATTTGAAATGCCTATCGGCAACCATATCTTGAATGCCTATCGGCACCTATATTTGAAATGCCTAACGGCTTCTATATCTGAAATGCCTATCGGCACCTATTTTTAAAATGCCAATCGGCAACTATATCTGAAATGCCTATCGGCACCTATATCTAAAATGCCTATCGACACCTATTTTTGAAATGCCTATCGGAAACTACATCTGAAATGCCTATCAGCATCTATATTTGAAATGCCTATCGGCAACCATATCTGGAATGCCTATCGGCACCTATATTTGAAATGCCTATCGGCTTCTATATCTGAAATGCCTATCGACACCTATTTTTAAAATGCCAATTGGCAACTATATCTGAAATGCCTATCGGCACTTATATCTGAAATGCCTAGCGGTACCTATTTTTGAAATGCCTATCGGAAACTACATCTAAAATGCCTATCAGCACTTATATTTGAAATGCCTATCGGCAACCATATCTGAAATGCCTATCGACCCCTATATTTGAAATACCTATCGGCTTCTATATCAGAAATGCCTATCGGCACCTCTTTTTAAAATGCTAATCGGCAACTATATCTGAAATGCCTATCGGCACCTATATCTGAAATGCCTATCGGCATCAATTTTTGAAATGCCTATCGGAAACTACATCTAAAATGCCTATCAGCACCTATATTTGAAATGCCTATCGGCAACCATATCTGAAATGCCTATCGGCACCTATATTTGAAATGCCTATCGGCTTCTATATCTTAAATGCCTATCGGCACCTATTTTTAAAATGCCAATTGGCAACTATATCTGAAATGCCTATCGGTAACCTATATCTGAAATGCCTATCGGCCCCTTATTTTTGAAATGCCTATCGGAAACTACATCTGAAATGCCTATCAGCACCTATATTTGAAATGCCTATCGGCAACCATATCTGGAATGCCTATTGGCACCTATATTTGAAATGCCTATCGGCTTCTATATCTGAAATGCCTATCGGCAGCTATTTTTAAAATGCCAATCGTCAACTATATCTGAAATGCCTATCGGCACCTATTTTTGAAATGCCTATCGGAAACTACATCTAAAATGCCTATCAGCACCTGTATATGAAATGCCTATCGGCAACCATATCTGGAATGCCTATCGGCACCTATATTTGAAATGCCTATCGGCTTCTATATCTGAAATGCCTATCGGCACCTATTTTTAAAATGCCAATCGGCAACTATATCTGAAATGCCTATCGGCACCTATATCTGAAATGCCTATCGGCACCTATATCTGAAATGCCTATCGGCACCAATTTTTGAAATGCCTATCGGAAACTACATCTGAAATGCCTATCAGCACCTATATTTGAAATGCCTATCGGCAACCATATCTGGAATGCTTATCGGCACCTATATTTGAAATGCCTATCGGCTTCTATATCTGAAATGCCTATCGGCACCTATTTTTAAAATGCTAATCGGCAACTATATCTGAAATGCCTATCGGCACCTATATCTGAAATGCCTATCGGCACCTATTTTTGAAATGCCTATCGGAAACTACATCTGAAATGCCTATCAGCACCTATATTTGAAATGCCTATCGGCAACCATATCTGGAATGCCTATCGGCACCTATATTTGAAATGCCTATCGGCTTCTATATCTAAAATGCCTATCGGCACCTATTTTTAAAATGCCAATCGGCAACTATATCTGAAATGCCTATCGGCACCTATATCTGAAATGCCTATCGGCACCTATTTTTGAAATGCCTATCGGAAACTACATCTGAAATGCCTATCAGCACCTATATTTGAAATGCCTATCAGCAACCATATCTGGAATGCCTATCGGCACCTATATTTGAAATGCCTATCGGCTTTTATATCTGAAATGCCTATCGGCACCTATTATTAAAATGCCTATCGGAAAGTATATCTGAAATGCCTATCAGCACCTATATTTGAAATGCCTATCGGCAACCATATCTGGAATGCCTATCGGCACCTATATTTGAAATGCCTATCGGCTTCTATATCTGAAATGCCTATCGGCACCTAATTTTAAAATAGCTATCGGCAACTATATCTGAAATGCCTATCGGCACCTATATCTGAAATGCCTATCGGCACCTATTTTTGAAATGCCTATCGGAAACTACACATGAAATGCCTATCAGCACCTATATTTGAAATGCCTATCGGCAACCATATCTGGAATGCCTATCGGCACCTATATTTGAAATGCCTATCGGCTTCTATATCTGAAATGCCTATCGGCACCTAATTTTAAAATGGCTATCGGCAACTATATCTGAAATGCCTATCGGCAACTATATCGGAAATGCCTATCGGCACCTATTTTTGAAATGCCTATCGGAAACTACACATGAAATGCCTATCAGCACCTATATTTGAAATGCCTATCGCCAACCATATCTGGAATGCCTATCGGCACCTATATTTGAAATGCCTATCGTCTTCTATATCTGAAATGCCTATCGACACCTATTTTTGAAATGCCAATTGGCAACTATATCTGAAATGCCTATCGGCACCTATATTCAAAATGCCTATCGGTACCTATTTTTGAAATGCCTATCGGAAACTACATCTGAAATGCCTATCAGCACCTATATTTGAAATGCCTATCGGCTTCTATATCTGAAATGCCTATCGGCACCTATTTTTAAAATGCCAATCGGCAGCTATATCTGAAATGCCTATCGGCACCTATATCTGAAATGCCTATCGGCACCTATTTTTGAAATGTCTTTCGGAAACTACATCTGAAATGCCTATCTGCTCCTATATTTGAAATGCCTATCGGCAACCATATCTGAAATGCCTATCGACCCCTATATTTGAAATACCTATCGGCTTCTATATCTGAAATGCCTATCGGCACCTGTTTTTAAAATGCTAATCGGCAACTATATCTAAAATGCCTATCGGCACCTATATCTGAAATGCCTATCGGCATCAATTTTTGAAATGCCTATAGGAAACTACATCTAAAATGCCTATCAGCACCTATATTTGAAATGCCTATCGGTAACCATATCTGGAATGCCTATCGGCACCTATATTTGAAATGCCTATCGGCTTCTATATCTGAAATGCCAATAGGCACCTATTTTTAAAATGCCAATTGGCAACTATATCTGAAATGCCTATCGGCACCTATATCTGAAATGCCTATCGGCACCTATTTTTGAAATGCCTATCGGAAACTACATCTGAAATGCCTAGCAGCACCTATATTTGAAATGCCTATCGGCAACCATATTTGGAATGCCTATCGGCACCTATATTTGAAATGCCTATCGGCTTCTATATCTGAAATGCCTATCGGCACCTATTTTTAAAATGCCAATCGGCAACTATATCTGTAATGCCTATCGGCACCTATATCTGAAATGCCTATCTGCACCTATTTTTGAAATGTCTTTCGGAAACTACATCTGAAATGCCTATCTGCTCCTATATTCGAAATGCCTATCGGTACCTATTTTTTATATGCCTATCGGAAACTACATCTGAAATGCCTATCAGCACCTATATTTGAAATGCCTATCGGCTTCTATATCTGAAATGCCTATCGGCACCTATTTTTAAAATGCCAATCGGCAACTATATCTGAAATGCCTATCGGCACATATATCTGAAATGCCTATCGGCACTAATTTTTGAAATGTCTTTCGGAAACTACATCTGAAATGCCTATCTGCTCCTATATTTGAAATGCCTATCGGCAACCATATCTGAAATGCCTATCGATCCCTATATTTGAAATACCTATCGGCTTCTATTTCTGAAATGCCTATCGGCACCTGTTTTTAAAATGCTAATCGGCAACTATATCTAAAATGCCTATCGGTACCTATATCTGAAATGCCTATCGGCATCAATTTTTGAAATGCCTGTCGGAAACTACATCTAAAATGCCTATCAGCACCTGTATTTGAAATGCCTATTGGCAACCATATCTGGAATGCCTATCGGCACCTATATTTGAATTGCCTATCGGCTTCTATATCTGAAATGCCTATCGGCACCTATTTTTAAAATGCCATTTGGCAACTCTATCTAAAATGCCTATCGGCACCTATATCTGAAATGCCTATCAACACCAATTTTTGAAATGCCTATCAGCACCTATATTTGAAATGCCTATCGGCAACCATATCTTGAATGCCTATCGGCACCTATATTTGAAATGCCTAACGGCTTCTATATCTGAAATGCCTATAGGCACCTATTTTTAAAATGCCAATCGGCAACTATATCTGAAATGCCTATCGGCACCTATATCTAAAATGCCTATCGGCAACTATTTTTGAAATGCCTATCGGAAACTACATCTGAAATGCCTATCAGCATCTATATTTGAAATGCCTATCGGCAACCATATCTGGAATGCCTATCGGCACCTATATTTGAAATGCCTATCGGCTTCTATATCTGAAATGCCTATCGACACCTATTTTTAAAATGCCAATTGGCAACTATATCTGAAATGCCTATCGGCACTTATATCTGAAATGCCTAGCGGTACCTATTTTTGAAATGCCTATCGGAAACTACGTCTAAAATGCCTATCAGCACTTATATTTGAAATGCCTATCGGCAACCATATCTGAAATGCCTATCGACCCCTATATTTAAAATACCTATCGGCTTCTATATCTGAAATGCCTATCGGCACCTGTTTTTAAAATGCCAATCGGCAACTATATCTGAAATGCCTATCAAAAACTACATCTAAAATGCCTATCAGCACCCATATTTGAAATGCCTATCGGCAACCATATCTGGAATGCCTATCGGCACCTATATTTGAAATGCCTAACGGCTTCTATATCTGAAATGCCTATCGGCACCTATTTTTAAAATGCCAATTGGCAACTATATCTGAAATGCCTATCGGCACCTATATCTGAAATGCCTATCGGCACCTATTTGTGAAATGCCTATCGGAAACTACATCTGAAATGCCTATCAGCACCTATATTTGAAATGCCTATCGGCAACCATATCTGGAATGCCTATTGGCACCTATATTTGAAATTGTTATCGGCTTCTATATCTGAAATGCCTTTCGGCACCTATTTTTAAAATGCTAATCGGCAACTATATCTGAAATGCCTATCGGCACCTATTTTTGAAATGCCTATCGGAAACTACATCTGAAATGCCTATCAGCACCTATATTTGAAATGCCTATCGTCAACCATATCTGTAATGCCTATCGACACCTATATTTGAAACACCTATCGGCTTCTATATCTGAAATGCCTATCGGCACCTATTTTTGAAATGCCAATCGGTAACTATATCTGAAATGCCTATCGGCACCTATATCTGAAATGCCTATCGGCACTAATTTTTGAAATGCCTAATAGAAAATACATCTGGAATGACTATCAGCACTTATATTTGAAATGCCTATCGGCAACCATATCTGGAATGCCTATCGGCACTTATATTTGAAGTGCCTATCGGCTTCTATATCTGAAATGCCTATCGGCACCTATTTTTAAAATGCCAATCGGCAACTATATCTGAAATGCCTATCGGCACCTATATCTGAAATGCATATCGGCACCCATTTTTGAAATGCCTATCGGAAACTACATCTCAAATGCCTATCAGCACCTATATTTGAAATGCCTATCGGCAACCATATCTGAAATGCCTATGGACACCTATATTTGAAATACCTATCGGCTTCTATATCTGAAATGCCTATCGGCACCTGTTTTTAAAATGCCAATCGGGAACTATATCTGAAATGCCTATCGGCACCTATATCTAAAATGCCTATCAGCATCAATTTTTGAAATGCCTATCAAAAACTACATCTAAAATGCCTATCAGCACCCATATTTGAAATGCCTATCGGCAACCATATCTGGAATGCCTATCGGCACCTATATTTGAAATGCCTATCAGCTTCTATATCTGAAATGCCTATCGGCACCTATTTTTAAAATGCCAATTGGCAACTATATCTGAAATGCCTATCGGCACCTATATCTGAAATGCCTATCGGCACCTATTTGTGAAATGCCTATCGGAAACTACATCTGAAATGCCTATCAGCACCTATATTTGAAATGCCTATCGGCAACCATATCTGGAATGCCTATTGGCACCTATATTTGAAATGCCTATCGGCTTCTATATCTGAAATGCCTATCGGCACCTATTTTTAAAATGCCAATCGGCAACTATATCTGAAATGCCTATCGGCACCTATTTTTGAAATGCCTATCGGAAACTACATCTGAAATGCCTATCAGCACCTATATTTGAAATGCCTATCGGCAACCATATCTGGAATGCCTATCGGCACCTATATTTGAAATGCCTATCGGCTTCTATATCTAAAATGCCTATCGGCACCTATTTTTAAAATGCCAATCGGCAACTATATCTGAAATGCCTATCGGCACCTATATCTGAAATGCCTATCGGCACCTATTTTTGAAATGCCTATCGGAAACTACATCTGAAATGCCTATCAGCACCTATATTTGAAATGCCTATCAGCAACCATATCTGGAATGCCTATCGGCACCTATATTTGAAATGCCTATCGGCTTTTATATCTGAAATGCCTATCGGCACCTATTATTAAAATGCCTATCGGAAAGTATATCTGAAATGCCTATCAGCACCTATATTTGAAATGCCTATCGGCAACCATATCTGGAATGCCTATCGGCACCTATATTTGAAATGCCTATCGGCTTCTGTATCTGAAATGCCTATCGGCACCTAATTTTAAAATAGCTATCGGCAACTATATCTGAAATGCCTATCGGCACCTATATCTGAAATGCCTATCGGCACCTATTTTTGAAATGCCTATCGGAAACTACACATGAAATGCCTATCAGCACCTATATTTGAAATGCCTATCGGCAACCATATCTGGAATGCCTATCGGCACCTATATTTGAAATGCCTATCGGCTTCTATATCTGAAATGCCTATCGGCACCTAATTTTAAAATGGCTATCGGCAACTATATCTGAAATGCCTATCGGCAACTATATCTGAAATGCCTATCGGCACCTATTTTTGAAATGCCTATCGGAAACTACACATGAAATGCCTATCAGCACCTATATTTGAAATGCCTATCGCCAACCATATCTGGAATGCCTATCGGCACCTATATTTGAAATGCCTATCGTCTTCTATATCTGAAATGCCTATCGACACCTATTTTTAAAATGCCAATTGGCAACTATATCTGAAATGCCTATCGGCACCTATATTCAAAATGCCTATCGGTACCTATTTTTGAAATGCCTATCGGAAACTACATCTGAAATGCCTATCAGCACCTATATTTGAAATGCCTATCGGCTTCTATATCTGAAATGCCTATCGGCACCTATTTTTAAAATGCCAATCGGCAGCTATATCTGAAATGCCTATCGGCACCTATATCTGAAATGCCTATCGGCACCTATTTTTGAAATGTCTTTCGGAAACTACATCTGAAATGCCTATCTGCTCCTATATTTGAAATGCCTATCGGCAACCATATCTGAAATGCCTATCGACCCCTATATTTGAAATACCTATCGGCTTCTATATCTGAAATGCCTATCGGCACCTGTTTTTAAAATGCTAATCGGCAACTATATCTAAAATGCCTATCGGCACCTATATCTGAAATGCCTATCGGCATCAATTTTTGAAATGCCTATAGGAAACTACATCTAAAATGCCTATCAGCACCTATATTTGAAATGCCTATCGGCAACCATATCTGGAATGCCTATCGGCACCTATATTTGAAATGCCTATCGGCTTCTATATCTGAAATGCCAATAGGCACCTATTTTTAAAATGCCAATTGGCAACTATATCTGAAATGCCTATCGGCACCTATATCTGAAATGCCTATCGGCACCTATTTTTGAAATGCCTATCGGAAACTACATCTGAAATGCCTAGCAGCACCTATATTTGAAATGCCTATCGGCAACCATATTTGGAATGCCTATCGGCACCTATATTTGAAATGCCTATCGGCTTCTATATCTGAAATGCCTATCGGCACCTATTTTTAAAATGCCAATCGGCAACTATATCTGTAATGCCTATCGGCACCTATATCTGAAATGCCTATCTGCACCTATTTTTGAAATGTCTTTCGGAAACTACATCTGAAATGCCTATCTGCTCCTATATTCGAAATGCCTATCGGTACCTATTTTTTATATGCCTATCGGAAACTACATCTGAAATGCCTATCAGCACCTATATTTGAAATGCCTATCGGCTTCTATATCTGAAATGCCTATCGGCACCTATTTTTAAAATGCCAATCGGCAACTATATCTGAAATGCCTATCGGCACATATATCTGAAATGCCTATCGGCACTAATTTTTGAAATGTCTTTCGGAAACTACATCTGAAATGCCTATCTGCTCCTATATTTGAAATGCCTATCGGCAACCATATCTGAAATGCCTATCGATCCCTATATTTGAAATACCTATCGGCTTCTATTTCTGAAATGGCTATCGGCACCTGTTTTTAAAATGCTAATCGGCAACTATATCTAAAATGCCTATCGGTACCTATATCTGAAATGCCTATCGGCATCAATTTTTGAAATGCCTATCGGAAACTACATCTAAAATGCCTATCAGCACCTGTATTTGAAATGCCTATTGGCAACCATATCTGGAATGCCTATCGGCACCTATATTTGAAATGCCTATCGGCTTCTATATCTGAAATGCCTATCGGCACCTATTTTTAAAATGCCATTTGGCAACTCTATCTAAAATGCCTATCGGCACCTATATCTGAAATGCCTATCAACACCAATTTTTGAAATGCCTATCAGCACCTATATTTGAAATGCCTATCGGCAACCATATCTTGAATGCCTATCGGCACCTATATTTGAAATGCCTAACGGCTTCTATATCTGAAATGCCTATAGGCACCTATTTTTAAAATGCCAATCGGCAACTATATCTGAAATGCCTATCGGCACCTATTTTTGAAATGCCTATCAGCTTATATATCTGAAATGCCTATCGGCACCTATTTTTAAAATGCCAATTGGCAACTATATCTGAAATGCCTATCGGCACCTATATCTGAAATGCCGATCGGCACCTATTTGTGAAATGCCTATCGGAAACTACATCTGAAATGCCTATCAGCACCTATATTTGAAATGCCTATCGGCAACCATATCTGGAATGCCTATTGGCACCTATATTTGAAATGCCTATCGGCTTCTATATCTGAAATGCCTATCGGCACCTATTTTTAAAATGCCAATCGGCAACTATATCTGAAATGCCTATCGGCACCTATTTTTGAAATGCCTATCGGAAACTACATCTGAAATGCCTATCAGCACCTATATTTGAAATGCCTATCGTCAACCATATCTGTAATGCCTATCGACACCTATATTTGAAACACCTATCGGCTTCTATATCTGAAATGCCTATCGGCACCTATTTTGGAAATGCCAATCGGTAACTATATCTGAAATGCCTATCGGCACCTATATCTGAAATGCCTATCGGCACTAATTTTTGAAATGCCTAATAGAAAATACATCTGGAATGACTATCAGCACTTATATTTGAAATGCCTATCGGCAACCATATCTGGAATGCCTATCGGCACCTATATTTGAAGTGCCTATCGGCTTCTATATCTGAAATGCCTATCGGCACCTATTTTTAAAATGCCAATCGGCAACTATATCTGAAATGCCTATCGGCACCTATATCTGAAATGCCTATCGGCACCCATTTTTGAAATGCCTATCGGAAACTACATCTCAAATGCCTATCAGCACCTATATTTGAAATGCCTATCGGCAACCATATCTGAAATGCCTATGGACACCTATATTTGAAATACCTATCGGCTTCTATATCTGAAATGCCTATCGGCACCTGTTTTTAAAATGCCAATCGGGAACTATATCTGAAATGCCTATCACACCTATATCTAAAATGCCTATCGGCACCAATTTTTGAAATGCCTATCGGAAAATACATCTGGAATGCCTATCAGCACCTATATTTGAAATGCCTATCGGCAACCATATCTGGAATGCTTTTCGGCACCTATATTTGAAATGCCTGTCGGCAACCATATCTGGAATGCCTATCGGCACCTATATCTGAAATGCCTATCGGCACCAATTTTTGAAATGCCTATCGGAAAATACATCTGAAATGCCTATCGGCACCTATATTTGAAATGCCTATCGGCAACCATATCTGGAGTGCCAATCGTCACCTATATTTGAAATGCCTATCGGCTTCTATATCTGAAATGCCTACCGGCACCTATTTTTAAAATGCCTATTGGAAACTATCGACAACCATATCTGGAATGCCTATCGACACCTATATTTGAAATGCCTATCGGCTTCTATATCTGAAATGCCTATCGGCACCTATTTTTAAAATGGCTATCGGCAACTATATCTGAAATGCCTATTAGCACCTATATCTGAATTGCCCATCGGCACCTATTTTTGAAATGCCTATCGGAAACTACATCTAAATGCCTATCAGCACTTATATTTGAAATGCCTATCGGCAACCATATCTGGAATGCCTATCGGCAACTATATTTGAAATGCCTATCGGCTTCTATATCTGAAATGCCTATCGGCACCTATTTTTAAAATGCCAATCGGCAACTATATCTGAAATGCCTATTGGCACCTATATCTGAAATGCCTATCGGCACCTATTTTTGAAATGCCTATCGGAAACTACAACTGAAATGCCTATCAGCACCTATATTTGAAATGCCTATCGGCAACCATATTTGCATTGCCTATCGGCACCTATATTAAAAATGCCTATCGGCTTCTATATCTGAAATGCCTAGCGGCACCTATTTTTAAAATGCCAATCGGCAACTATATCTGAAGTGCCTATCGGCACCTATATCTGAAATGCCTATCGGCACCAATTTTTGAAATGCCTATCGGAAAATACATCTGAAATGCCTATCAGCACCTATATTTGAAATGCCTATCGGCAACCATATCTGGAGTGCCTATCGTCACCTATATTTGAAATGCCTATCGGCTTCTATATCTGAAATGCCTATCCGCACCTATTTTTAAAATGCCTATCGGAAACTATCGGCAACCATATCTGGAATGCCTATCGGCACCTATATTTAAAATGCCTATCGGCTTCTATATCTGAAATGCCTTTCGGCACCTATTTTTAAAATGGCTATCGGCAACTATATCTGAAATGCCTATTAGCACCTTTATCTGAAATGCCTATCGGCACCTATTTTTGAAATGCCTATCGGAAACTACATCTGAAATGCCTATCAGCACCTATATTTGAAATGCCCATCGGCAACCATATCTGGAATGCCTATCGGCAACTATATTTGAAATGCCTATCGGCTTCTATATCTGAAATGCCTATCGGCACCTATTTTTAAAATGCCAATCGGCAACTATATCTGAAATGCCTATTGGCACCTATATCTGAAATGCCTATCGGCACCTATTTTTGAAATGCCTATCGGAAACTACAACTGAAATGCCTATCAGCACCTATATTTGAAATGCCTATCGGCAACCATATTTGCATTGCCTATCGGCACCTATATTTGAAATGCCTATCGGCTTCTATATCGGAAATGCCTAGCGGCACCTATTTTTAAAATGCCAATCGGCAACTATATCTGAAGTGCCTATCGGCACCTATATCTGAAATGCCTATCGGCACCTATTTTTGAAATGCCTATCGAAAACTACATCTGAAATGCCTATCAGCACCTATATTTGAAATGCCTATCGGCAACCACATCAGAAATGCCTATCGGCACCTATATCTGAAATGCCTTTCGGCATTTATATCTGAAATGCCTAGCGACACCTATATTTGAAATGCCTATCGGCACTTATATTTTAAATGCCTATCGGCAACTATATCTGATATGCCTATCGGCACCTATATCTGAAATGCCTATCGGCAACTATTTTTAAAATGCCTATCGGAAACTACATCTAAAATGCCTATCGGCACCTATTTTTAAAATGCCAATCGGCAACTATATCTGAAATGCCTATCGACACCTATATCTGAAATGCCTATCGGCACCTATTTTTGAAATGCCTATCGGAAACTACATCTGAAATGCCTATCAGCACCTATATTTGAAATGCCTATCGGCAACCATATCTGAAATGCCTATCGACACCTGTATTTGAAATACCTATCGGCTTCTATATCTGAAATGCCTATCGGCACCTATTTTTAAAATGCCAATCGGCAACTATATCTGAAATGCCTATTGGCACCTATATCTGAAATGCCAATCGGCACCAATTTTTGAAATGCCTATCGGAAACTACATCTAAAATGCCTATCAGCACCTATATTTGAAATGCCTATCGGCAACCATATCTGAAATGCCTATCGACACCTATATTTGAAATACCTATCGGCTTCTATATCTCAAATGCCTATCGGCACCTATTTTTAAAATGCCAATCGACAACTATATCTGAAATGCCAATCGGCACCAATTTTTGAAATGCGTATCGGAAACTACATCTGAAATGCCTATCAGCACCTATATTTGAAATGTCTATCGGCAACCATATCTGGAATGCCTATCGGCACCTATATTTGAAATGCCTATCGTCTTCTATATCTGAAATGCCTATCGACACCTATTTTTAAAATGCCAATTGGCAACTATATCTGAAATGCCTATCGGCACCTATATCTAAAATGCCTATCGGTACCTATTTTTGAAATGCCTATCGGAAACTACATCTGAAATGCCTATCAGCACTTATATTTGAAATGCCTATCGGCAACCATATCTGGAATGCCTATCGGCACCTATATTTGAAATCCCTATCGGGTTCTATATCTGAAATGCCAATCGGCACCTGTTTTTAAAATGCCAATCGGCAACTATATCTGAAATGCCTATCGGCACCTATATATGAAATGCCTATCGGCACCTATTTTTGAAATGCCTTTCGGAAACTACATCTAAAATGCCTATCTGCTCCTATATTTGAAATGCCTATCGGCAACCATATCAGGAATGCCTAACGGCACTTATATTTGAGATGCCTATCGGCTTCTATATCTGAAATGCCTATCGGCACCTATTTTTGAAATGCCTATCGGAAACTACATCTGAAATGCCTATCAGCACCTTTATTTGAAATGCCTATCGGCAACCATATCTGGAATGCCTATTGGCACCCATATTTGAAATGCCTATCGGCTTCTATATCTGAAATGCCTATCGGCACCTATTTTTAAAATGCCAATCGGCAACTATATCTAAAATGCCTATCGGCACCTATATCTGAAATGCCTATCGGCACCTATTTTTGAAATGCCTATCGGAAACTACATCTGAAATGCCTATCAGCACCTATATTTAAAATGCCTATCGTCAACCATATCTGAAATGCCTATCGACACCTATATTTGAAATACCTATCGGCTTCTATATCTAAAATGCCTATCGGCACCTATTTTTAAAATGCTAATCGGTAACTATATCTGAAATGCCTATCGGCACCTATATCTGAAATGCCTAACGGCACCAATTTTTGAAATGCCTATCGGAAAATACATCTGGAATGCCTATCAGCACTTATATTTGAAATGCCTATCGGCAAACATATCTGGAATGCCCATCGGCACCTATATTTGAAATGCCTATCGGCTTCTATATCTGAAATGCCTATCGGCACCTATTTTTAAAATGCCAATCGGCTACTATATCTGAAATACCTATCGGCACCTATATCTAAAATGCCAATCGGCACCAATTTTTGAAATGCCTATCGGAAACTACATCTGAAATGCCTATCAGCACCTATATTTGAAATGCCTATCGGCAACCATATCTGGAATGCCTATCGGCACCTATATTTGAAATGCCTATCGGCTTCTATATCTGAAATGCCTATCGACACCTATTTTTAAAATGCCAATTGGCAACTATATCTGAAATGCCTATCGGCACCTATATCTGAAATGCCTAGCGGTACCTATTTTTGAAATGCCTATCGGAAACTACATCTAAAATGCCTATCAGCACTTATATTTGAAATGCCTATCGGCAACCATATCTGGAATGCCTATCGGCACCTATATTTGAAATGCCTATCGGCTTCTATATCTCAAATGCCTATCGGCACCTATTTTTAAAATGCCAATCGGCAACTATATCTGAAATGCCTATCGGCACCTATATCTGAAATGCCTATCGCCACCTATTTTTGAAATGTCTTTCGGAAACTACATCTGAAATGCCTATCTGCTCCTATATTTGAAATGCTTATCGGCAACCATATCTGAAATGCCTATCGACCCCTATATTTGAAATACCTATCGGCTTCTATATCTAAAATGCCTATCGGCACCTGTTTTCAAAATGCCAATCGGCAACTATATCTGAAATGCCTATCGGCACCTATATCTGAAATGCCTATCGGCATCAATTTTTGAAATGCCTATTGGAAACTACATCTAAAATGCCTATCAGCACCTATATTTGAAATGCCTATCGGCAACCATATCTGGAATGCCTATCGGCACCTATATTTGAAATGCCTATCGGCTTCTATATCTGAAATGCCTATCAGCACCTATTTTTAAAATGCCAATTGGCAACTATATCTGAAATGCCTATCGGCACCTATATCTGAAATGCCTATCGGCACCTATTTTTGAAATGCCTATCGGAAACTACATCTGAAATGCCTATCAGCACCTATATTTGAAATGCCTATCGGCAACCATATCTGGAATGCCTATTGGCACCTTATTTGAAATGCCTATCGGCTTCTATATCTGAAATGCCTATCGGCACCTATTTTTAAAATGCCAATCGGCAACTATATCTGAAATGCCTATCGGCACCTATTTTTGAAATGCCTATCGGAAACTACATCTGAAATGCCTATCAGCACCTATATTTGAAATGCCTATCGTCAACAATATCTGAAATGCCTATCGACACCTATATTTGAAATACCTATCGGCTTCTATATCTGAAATGCCTATCGGCACCTATTTTTAAAATGCCAATCGGCAACTATATCTGAAATGCCTATCGGCACCTATATCTGAAATGCCTATCGGCACCTATTTTTGAAATGCCTATCGGAAACTACATCTGAAATGCCTATCAGCACCTATATTTGAAATGCCTATCGGCAACCATATCTGAAATGCCTATGGACACCTATATTTAAATACCTATCGGCTTCTATATCTGAAATGCCTATCGGCACCTGTTTTTAAAATGCCAATCGGGAACTATATCTGAAATGCCTATCGGCACCAATTTTTGAAATGCCTATCGGAAAATACATCTGGAATGCCTATCAGCATCTATATTTGAAATGAATATCGGCAACCATATCTGCAATGCCTTTCGGCACCTATTTTTGAAATGCCTATCGGCTTCTATATCTGAAATGCCTATCGGCAACTATTTTTAAAATGCCTAATGGAAACTCTCGGCAACCATATCTGGAATGCCTATCGGCACCTATATTTGAAATGCCTATCGGCTTCTATATCTGAAATGCCTATCGGCACCTATTTTTAAAATGGCTATCGGCAACTATATCTGAAATGCCTATTAGCACCTATATCTGAAATGCCTATCGGCACCTATTTTTGAAATGCCTATCAGCACCTATATTTGAAATGCCTATCGGCAACCATATCTGGAATGCCTATCGGCAACTATATTTGAAATGCCTATCGGCTTCTATATCTGAAATACCTATCATCACCTATTTTTAAAATGTCAATCGGCAACTATATCTGAAATGCCTATTGGCACCTATATCTGAAATGCCTATCGGCACCTATTTTTGAAATGCCTATCGGAAACTACAACTGAAATGCCTATCAGCAACTATATTTGAAATGCCTATCGGCAACCATATTTGCATTGCCTATCGGCACCTATATTTGAAATGCCTATCGGCTTCTATATCTGAAATGCCTAGCGGCACATATTTTTAAAATGCCAATCGGCAACTATATCTGAAGTGCCTATCGGCAAGTATATCTGAAATGCCTATCGGCACCTATTTTTGAAATGCCTATCGAAAACTACATCTGAAATGCCTATCAGCACCTATATTTGAAATGCCTATCGGCAACCACATCAGAAATGCCTATCGGCACCTATATCTGAAATGCCTTTCGGCATTTATATCTGAAATGCCTATCGACACCTATATTTGAAATGCCTATCGGCACCTATATTTTAAATGCCTATCGGCAACTATATCGTATATGCCTATCGGCACCTATATCTGAAATGCCTATCGGCAACTATTTTTGAAATGCCTATCGGAAACTACATCTAAAATGCCTATCGGCACCTATTTTTAAAATGTCAATCGGCAACTATATCTGAAATGCCTATCGACACCTATATCTGAAATGCCTATCGGCACCTATTTTTGAAATGCCAATCGGCAACTACATCTGAAATGCCTATCGACACCTGTATTTGAAATACCTATCGGCTTCTATATCTGAAATGCCTATCGGCACCTATATCTGAAATGCCAATCGGCACCAATTTTTGAAATGCCTATCGGAAACTACATCTAAAATGCCTATCAGCACCTATATTTGAAATGCCTATCGGCAACCATATCTGAAATGCCTATCGACACCTATATTTGAAATACCTATCGGCTTGTATATCTGAAATGCCTATCGGCACCTATTTTTAAAATGCCAATCGGCAACTATATCTGAAATGCCTATCGGCACCTATATCTAAAATGCCAATCGGCACCGATTTTTGAAATGCCTATCGGAAACTACATCTGAAATGCCTATCAGCACCTTTATTTGAAATGCCTATCGGCAACCATATCTGGAATGCCTATCGGCACCTATATTTGAAATGCCTATCGTCTTCTATATCTGAAATGTCTATCGACACCTATTTTTAAAATGCCAATTGGCAACTATATCTGAAATGCCTATCGGCACCTATATCTGAAATGCCTATCGGTACCTATTTTTGAAATGCCTATCGGAAACTACATCTGAAATGCCTATCAGCACTTATATTTGAAATGCCTATCGGCAACCATATCTGGAATGCCTATCGGCACCTATATTTGAAATCCCTATCGGGTTCTATATCTGAAATGCCTATCGGCACCTATTTTTAAAATGCCAATCGGCAACTATATCTGAAATGCCTATCGGCACCTATATCTGAAATGCCTATCGGCACCTATTTTTGAAATGTCTTTCGGAAACTACATCTGAAATGCCTATCTGCTCCTATATTTGAAATGCCTATCGGCAACTATATCTGAAATGCCTATCGACCCCTATATTTGAAATACCTATCGGCTTCTATATCTGAAATGCCTATCGGCACCTGTTTTTAAAATGCCAATCGGCAACTATATCTGAAATGCCTATCGGCACCTATATCTAAAATGCCTATCGAAATCAATTTTTGAAATGCCTATCGGAAACTACATCTAAAATGCCTATCAGCACCTATATTTGAAATGCCTATCGGCAACCATATCTGGAATGCCTAACGGCATTTATATTTGAAATGCCTATCGGCTTCTATATCTGAAATGCCTATCGGCACCTATTTTTAAAATGCCAATTGGCAACTATATCTGAAATGCCTATCGGCACCTATATCTGAAATGCCTATCGGCACCTATTTTTGAAATGCCTATCGGAAACTACATCTGAAATGCCTATCAGCACCTATATTTGAAATGCCTATCGGCAACCATATCTGGAATGCCTATTGGCACCTATATTTGAAATGCCTATCGGCTTCTATATCTGAAATGCCTATCGGCACCTATTTTAAAAATGCCATTCGGCAACTATATCTAAAATGCCTATCGGCACCTATATCTGAAATGCCTATCGGCACCTATTTTTTAAATGCCTATCGGAAACTACATCTGAAATGCCTATCAGCACCTATATTTAAAATGCCTATCGTCAACCATATCTGAAATGCCTATCGACACCTATATTTGAAATACCTATCGGCTTCTATATCTGAAATGCCTATCGGCACCTATTTTTAAAATGCCAATCGGTAACTATATCTGAAATGCCTATCGGCACCTATATCTGAAATGCCTATCGGCACCAATTTTTGAAATGCCTATCGGAAAATACATCTGGAACGCCTATCAGCACTTATATTTGAAATGCCTATCGGCAAACATATCTGGAATGCCTATCGGCACCTATATTTGAAATGCCTATCGGCTTCTATATCTAAAATGCCTATCGGCACCTATTTTTAAAATGCCAATCGGCAACTATATCTGAAATGCCTATCAGCACCTATATCTGAAATGCCTATCGGCACCTATTTTTTAAATGCCTATCGGAAACTACATCTGAAATGCCTATCAGCACTTATATTTGAAATGCCTATCGGCAACCATATCTGGAATGCCTATCGGCACCTATATTTGAAATCCCTATCGGGTTCTATATCTGAAATGCCTATCGACACCTATTTTTAAAATGCCAATCGGCAACTATATCTGAAATGCCTATCGGCACCTATATCTGAAATGCCTATCGGCACCTATTTTTGAAATGTCTTTCGGAAACTACATCTGAAATGCCTATCTGCTCCTATATTTGAAATGCCTATCGGCAACCATATCTGAAGTGCCTATCGACACCTCTATTTGAAATACCTATCGGCTTCTATATCTGAAATGCCTATCAACACCTATTTTTAAAATGCCAATCGGCAACTATATCTGAAATGCCTATCGGCACCTATATCTAAAATGCCTATCGGCACCAATTTTTGAAATGTCTATCGGAAACTACATCTGAAATGCCTATCAGCACCTATATTTGAAATGCCTATCGGCAACCATATCTGGAATGCTTATCGGTACCTATATTTGAAATGCCTATCGGCACCTATTTTTAAAATGCCAATCGGCAACTATATCTGAAATGCCTATCGGCACCTATATCTGAAATGCCTATCGGCACCTATTTTTGAAATGCCTATCGGAAACTACATCTAAAATGCCTATCGGCACCTATTTTTAAAATGCCAATCGGCAACTATATCTGAAATGCCTATCGGCACCTATATCTGAAATGCCTATCGGCACCTATTTTTGAAATGCCTATCGGAAACTACATCTGAAATGCCTATCAGCACCTATATTTGAAATGCCTATCGGCAACCATATCTGGAATGCCTATCGGCACCTATATTTGAAATGCCTATCGGCTTCTATATCTGAAATGCCTATCGGCACCTATTTTTAAAATGCCAATCGGCAACTATATCTGAAATGCCTATCGGCACCTATATCTCAAATGCCTAGCGCCACCTATTTTTAAATTGCCTATCGGAAACTACATCTGAAATGCCTATCAGCACCTATATTTGAAATGCCTATCGGCAAACATATCTGGAATGCCTATCGGCACCTATATTTGAAATGCCTATCGGCTTCTATATCTAAAATGCCTATCGGCACCTATTTTTAAAATGCCAATCGGCAACTATATCTGAAATGCCTATCGGCACCTATATCTGAAATGCCTATCGGCACCTATTTTTAAAATGCCTATCGGAAACTACATCTGAAATGCCTATCAGCACCTATATTTGAAATGCCTATCGGCAACCATATCTGGAATGCCTATCGGCACCTATATTTGAAAAGCCTATCGGATTCTATATCTGAAATCCCTATCGGCACCTATTTTTTAAATGGCTATCGGCAACTATATCTGAAATGCCTATCGGCACCTATATCTGAAATGCCTATCGGCACCTATTTTTGAAATGCCTATCGGAAACTACATCTGAAATGCCTATCAGCACCTATATTTGAAATGCCTATCGGCAAACATATCTGGAATGCCTATCGGCACCTATATCTGAAATGCCTATCGGCACCTATTTTTGAAATGCCTATCGGAAACTACATCTGAAATGCCTATCAGCACCTATATTTGAAATGCCTATCGGCAACCATATCTGGAATGCCTATCGGCACCTATATTTGAAATGCCTATGGGCTTCTATATCTGAAATGCCTATCGGCACCTATTTTTAAAATGGCTATCGGCAACTATATCTGAAATGCCTATCGGCACCTATATCTGAAATGCCTATCGGCCCCTATTTTTGAAATGCCTATCGGAAACTACATCTGAAATGCCTATCAGCATCTATATTTGAATTGCCTATCGGCAACCATATCTGGAATGCCTATCGGCACCTATATTTGAAATGCCTATCAGCTTCTATATCTGAAATGCCTATCGGCAACTATATCTGAAATGCCTATCGGCACCTATATCTGAAATGCCTATCGGCACCTATTTTTGAAATGCCTATCGGAAACTACATCTGAAATGCCTATCAGCACCTATATTTGAAATGCCTATCGGCAACCATATCTGGAATGCCTATCGGCACCTATATTTGAAATGCCTATCGGCTTCTATATCTGAAATGCCTATCGACACCTATTTTTAAAATGCCAATCGGCAACTATATCTGAAATGCCTATCGGCACCTATATCTGAAATGCCTATCGGCACTTATTTTTGAAATGCCTATTGGAAACTACAACTGAAATGCTTATCAGCACCTATATTTGAAATGCCTATCGGCAACCATATTTGGAATGCCTATCGGCACCTATATTTGAAATGCCTATCGGCTTCTATATCTGAAATGCCTAGCGGCACCTATTTTTAAAATGCCAATCGGCAACTATATCTGAAGTGCCTATCGGCACCTATATCTGAAATGCCTATCGGCACCAATTTTTGAAATGCCTATCGAAAACTACATCTGAAATGCCTATCAGCACCTATATTTGAAATGCCTATCGGCAACCATATCTGAAATGCCTAACGACACCTATATTTGAAATACCTATCGGCTTCTATATCTGAAATGCCTATCGGCACCTATTTTTAAAATGCCAATCGGCAACTATATCTGAAATGCCTATCGGCACCTATATCTGAAATGCCTATCGGCACCAATTTTTGAAATGCCTATCGGAAACTACATCTGAAATGCCTATCAGCACCTATATTTGAAATGCCTATCGGCAACCATATCTGAAATGCCTATCGACACCTATATTTGAAATACCTATCGGCTTCTATATCTGAAAGCCTATCGGCACCTATTTTTAAAATGCCAATCGGCAACAATATCTGAAATCCCTATCGGCACCTATTTTTTAAATGGCTATCGGCAACTATATCTGAAATGCCTATCGGCACCTATATCTGAAATGCCTATCGGCACCTATTTTTGAAATGCCTATCGGAAACTACATCTGAAATGCCTATCAGCACCTATATTTGAAATGCCTATCGGCAAACATATCTGGAATGCCTATCGGCACCTATATCTGAAATGCCTATCGGCACCTATTTTTGAAATGCCTATCGGAAACTACATCTGAAATGCCTATCAGCACCTATATTTGAAATGCCTATCGGCAACCTTATCTGGAATGCCTATCGGCACCTATATTTGAAATGCCTATTGGCTTCTATATCTGAAATGCCTACCGGCACCTATTTTTAAAATGGCTATCGGCAACTATATCTGAAATGCCTATCGGCACCTATATCTGAAATGCCTATCGGCACTTATTTTTGAAATGCCTATTGGAAGCTACAACTGAAATGCCTATCAGCACCTATATTTGAAATGCCTATCGGCAAACATATCTGGAATGCCTATCGGCACCTATATCTGAAATGCCTATCGGCACCTATTTTTGAAATGCCTATCGGAAACTACATCTGAAATGCCTATCAGCACCTATATTTGAAATGCCTATCGGCAACCATATCTGGAATGCCTATCGGCACCTATATTTGAAATGCCTATTGGCTTCTATATCTGAAATGCCTATCGGCACCTATTTTTAAAATGGCTATCGGCAACTATATCTGAAATGCCTATCGGCACCTATATTTGAAATACCTATCGGCTTCTATATCTGAAATGCCTATCGGCACCTATTTTTAAAATGCCAATCGGCAACTATATCTGAAATGCCTATCGGCACCTATATCTGAAATGCCTATCGGCACCAATTTTTGAAATGCCTATCGGAAACTACATCTGAAATGCCTATCAGCACCTATATTTGAAATGCCTATCGGCAACCATATCTGAAATGCCTATCGACACCTATATTTGAAATACCTATCGGCTTCTATATCTGAAAACCTATCGTCACCTATTTTTAAAATGCCAATCGGCAACTATATCTGAAATGCCTTTCGGCATTTATATCTGAAATGCCTATCGACACCTATATTTGAAATGGCTATCGGCACATATATTTTAAATGTCTATCGGCAACTATATCTGATATGCCAATCGGCAACTATGTCTTAAATGCCTTTCGGCACCTATATCGGAAATGCCTATCGGCACCTATTTTTGAAATGCCTATCGGAAACTACATCTGAAATGCCTATCAGCACCTATATTTGAAATGCCTATCGGCAACCATATCTGAAATGCCTATCGACACCTATATTTTAAATACCTATCGGCTTCTATATCTGAAAGCCTATCGGCACCTATTTTTAAAATGCCAATCGGCAACTATATCTGAAATGCCTATCGGCACCTATATCTGAAATGCCAATCGGCACCAATTTTTGAAATGCCTATCGGAAACTACATCTGAAATGCCTATCAGCACCTATATTTGCAATGCCTATCGGCAACCATATCTGAAATGCCTAACGACACCTATATTTCAAATACCTATCGGCTTCTATATCTGAAATGCCTATCGGCAACCATATCTGTAATGCCTATCGGCACCTATATTTGAAATGCCTATCGGCTTCTATATCTGAAATGCCTATCGGCACCTATTTTTAAAATGCCAATCGGCAACTATATCTGTAATGCCTATCGGCACCTATATCTGAAATGCCTATCGGCACCTATTTTTGAAATGCCTATCGGAAACTACATCTGAAATGCCTATCAGCACCTATATTTGAAATGCCTATCGGCAACCATATCTGAAATGCCTATCGACACCTATATTTTAAATACCCATCGGCTTCTATATCTGAAATGCCTATCGGCACCTATTTTTAAAATGCCAATCGGCAACTATATCTGAAATGCCTATCGGCACCTATATCTGAAATGCCTATCGGCACCAATTTTTGAAATGCCTATCGGAAACTACATCTGAAATGCCTATCAGCACCTATATTTGAAATGCCTATCGTCAAACATATCTGGAATGCCTATCGGCACCTATATTTGAAATGCCTATCGGCTTCTATATCTAAAATGCCTATCGGCACCTATTTTTAAAATGCCAATCGGCAACTATATCTGAAATGCCTATTAACACCTATATCTGAAATGCCTATCGGCACCTATTTTTGAAATGCCTATCGGAAACTACATCTGAAATGCCTATCAGCACCTATATTTGAAATGCCTATCGGCAACCATATCTGGAATGCCTATCGGCACCTATATTTGAAATGCCTATCGGCTTCTATATCTGAAATGCCTATCGACACCTATTTTTAAAATGCCAATTGGCAACTATATCTGAAATGCTTATCGGCACCTATATCTGAAATGTCTATCGGTACCTATTTTTGAAATGCCTATCGGGAACTACATCTGAAATGCCTATCAGCACTTATATTTGAAATGCCTACCGGCAACCATATCTGGAATGCCTATCGGCCCCTATATTTGAAATGAATATCGTCTTCTATATCTGAAATGCCTATCGGCACCTATTTTTAAAATGCCAATCGGCAACTATATCTGAAATACCTATCGGCACCTATATCTGAAATGCCTATCGGCATCTATTTTTGAAATGCCTATCGGAAACTACAACTGAAATGCCTATCAGCACCTATATTTGAAATGCCTATCGGCAACCATATTTGGAATGCCTATCGGCACCTATATTTGAAATGCCTATCGGCTTCTATATCTGAAATGCCTATCGACACCTATTTTTAAAATGCCAATCGGCAACTATATCTGAAATGCCTATCAGCACCTATATTTGAAATGCCTATCGGCAACCATATCTGAAATGCCTATCGACACCTATATTTGAAATACCTATCGGCTTCTATATCTGAAAACCTATCGGCACCTATTTTTAAAATGCCAATCGGCAACTATATCTGAAATGCCTTTCGGCATTTATATCTGAAATGCCTATCGACACCTATATTTGAAATGGCTATCGGCACATATATTTTAAATGCCTATCGGCAACTATATCTGATATGCCAATCGGCAACTATGTCTTAAATGCCTTTCGGCACCTATATCTGAAATGCCTATCGGCACCTATTTTTGAAATGCCTATCGGAAACTACATCTGAAATGCCTATCAGCACCTATATTTGAAATGCCTATCGGCAACCATATCTGAAATGCCTATCGACACCTATATTTTAAATACCTATCGGCTTCTATATCTGAAAGCCTATCGGCACCTATTTTTAAAATGCCAATCGGCAACTATATCTGAAATGCCTATCGGCACCTATATCTGAAATGCCAATCGGCACCAATTTTTGAAATGCCTATCGGAAACTACATCTGAAATGCCTATCAGCACCTATATTTGCAATGCCTATCGGCAACCATATCTGAAATGCCTAACGACACCTATATTTCAAATACCTATCGGCTTCTATATCTGAAATGCCTATCGGCAACCATATCTGTAATGCCTATCGGCACCTATATTTGAAATGCCTATCGGCTTCTATATCTGAAATGCCTATCGGCACCTATTTTTAAAATGCCAATCGGCAACTATATCTGTAATGCCTATCGGCACCTATATCTGAAATGCCTATCGGCACCTATTTTTGAAATGCCTATCGGAAACTACATCTGAAATGCCTATCAGCACCTATATTTGAAATGCCTATCGGCAACCATATCTGAAATGCCTATCGACACCTATATTTTAAATACCTATCGGCTTCTATATCTGAAATGCCTATCGGCACCTATTTTTAAAATGCCAATCGGCAACTATATCTGAAATGCCTATCGGCACCTATATCTGAAATGCCTATCGGCACCAATTTTTGAAATGCCTATCGGAAACTACATCTGAAATGCCTATCAGCACCTATATTTGAAATGCCTATCGTCAACCATATCTGGAATGCCTATCGGCACCTATATTTGAAATGCCTATCGGCTTCTATATCTAAAATGCCTATCGGCACCTATTTTTAAAATGCCAATCGGCAACTATATCTGAAATGCCTATTAACACCTATATCTGAAATGCCTATCGGCACCTATTTTTGAAATGCCTATCGGAAACTACATCTGAAATGCCTATCAGCACCTATATTTGAAATGCCTATCGGCAACCATATCTGGAATGCCTATCGGCACCTATATTTAAAATGCCTATCGGCTTCTATATCTGAAATGCCTATCGACACCTATTTTTAAAATGCCAATTGGCAACTATATCTGAAATGCTTATCGGCACCTATATCTGAAATGTCTATCGGTACCTATTTTTGAAATGCCTATCGGGAACTACATCTGAAATGCCTATCAGCACTTATATTTGAAATGCCTACCGGCAACCATATCTGGAATGCCTATCGGCCCCTATATTTGAAATGAATATCGTCTTCTATATCTGAAATGCCTATCGGCACCTATTTTTAAAATGCCAATCGGCAACTATATCTGAAATACCTATCGGCACCTATATCTGAAATGCCTATCGGCACCTATTTTTGAAATGCCTATCGGAAACTACAACTGAAATGCCTATCAGCACCTATATTTGAAATGCCTATCGGCAACCATATTTGGAATGCCTATCGGCACCTATATTTGAAATGCCTATCGGCTTCTATATCTGAAATGCCTATCGACACCTATTTTTAAAATGCCAATCGGCAACTATATCTGAAATGCCTATCGGCACCTATATCTGAAATGCCTATCGGCATCAATTTTTGAAATGCCTATCGAAAACTACATCTAAAATGCCTATTAGCACCTATATTTGAAATGCCTATCGGCAACTATATCTGGAATGCCTATCGGCACCTATATTTGAAATGCCTATCGGCTTCTATATCTGAAATGCCTATCGGCACCTATTTTTAAAATGCCAATCGGCAACTATATCTGAAGTGCCTATCGGCACCTATATCTGAAATGCCTATCGGCACCTATTTTTGAAATGCCTATCGAAAACTACATCTGAAATGCCTATCAGCACCTATATTTGAAATGCCTATCGGCAACCACATCAGAAATGCCTATCGGCACCTATATCTGAAATGCCATTCGGCATTTATATCTGAAATGCCTATCGACACCTATATTTGAAATGCCTATCGGCACCTATATTTTAAATGCCTATCGGCAACTATATCTGATATGCCTATCGGCACACCTATATCTGAAATGTCTATCGGCAACTATTTTTGAAATGCCTATCGGAAACTACATCTAAAATGCCTATCAGCACCTATTTTAAAAATGCCAATCAGCAACTATAGCTGAAATGCCTATCGGCACCTATATCTGAAATGCCTATCGGCACCTATTTTTGAAATGCATGTCGGAAACTACATCTGAAATGCCTATCAGCACCTATAATTGAAATGCCTATCGGCAACCATATCTGAAATGCCTATCGACACCTATATTTGAAATACCTATCGGCTTCTATATCTGAAATGCCTATCGGCACCTATTTTAAAAATGCCAATCGGCAACTATATCTGAAATGCCTATCGGCACCTATATCTGAAATGCCAATCGGCACCAATTTTTGAAATGCCTATCGGAAACTACATCTGAAATGCCTATCAGCACCTATATTTGAAATGCCTATCGGCAAACATATCTGAAATGCCTATCGACACCTATATTTGAAATACCTATCGGCTTCTATATCTGAAATGCCTATCGGCACCTATTTTTAAAATGCCAATCGGCAACTATATCTGAAATGCCTATCGGCACCTATATCTAAAATGCCAATCGGTACCAATTTTTGAAATGCCTATCGAAAACTACATCTGAAATGCCTATCAGCACCTATATTTGAAATGCCTATCGGCAACCATATCTGGAATGCCTATCGGCACCTATATTTGAAATGCCTATCGTCTTCTATATCTGAAATGCCTATCGACACCTATTTTTAAAATGCCAATTGGCAACTATATCTGAAATGCCTATCTGCACCTATATTCGAAATGCCTATCGGTACCTATTTTTGAAATGCCTATCGGAAACTACATCTGAAATGCCTATCAGCACCTATATTTGAAATGCCTATCGGCTTCTATATCTGAAATGCCTATCGGCACCTATTTTTAAAATGCCAATCGGCAACTATATCTGAAATGCCTATCGGCACCTATATCTGAAATGCCTATCGGCACCTATTTTTGAAATGTCTTTCGGAAACTACAACTGAAATGCCTATCTGCTCCTATATTTGAAATGCCTATCGGCAACCATATCTGAAATGCCTATCGACCCCTATATTTGAAATACCTATCGGCTTCTATATCTAAAATGCCTATCAGCACCTAAATCTGAAATGCCTATCGACACTTATATCTGAAATGATTAACGGCACCTACTTTTGAAATGCCTATCGGAAACTACATCTGAAATGCCTATCAGCACCTATATTTGAAATGCCTATCGGCAACCATATCTGGAATGCCTATTAGCACCTATATTTGAAATGCCTATCGGCTTCTATATCTGAAATGCCTATCGGCACCTATTTTTAAAATGCCAATCGGCAACTATATCTGAAATGCCTATCGGCACCTATATCTGAAATGCCTATCGGCTCCTATTTTTGAAATGCCTATCGGAAACTACATCTGAAATGCCTATCAGCACCTATATTTGAAATGCCTATCGTCAACCATATCTGAAATGCCTATCGACACCTATATTTGAAATACCTATCGGCTTCTATATCTGAAATGCCTATCGGCACCTATTTTTAAAATGCCAATCGGTAACTATATCTGAAATGCCTATCAGCACCTATGTCTGAAATGCGTATCGGCACCAATTTTTGAAATGCCTATCGGAAAATACATCTAGAATGCCTATCAGCACCTATATTTGAAATGCCTATCGGCAAACATATCTGGAATGCCTATTGGCACCTATATTTGAAATGCCTATCGGCTTCTATATCTGAAATGCCTATCGACACCTATTTTTAAAATGCTAATCGGCAACTATATCTGAAATGCCTATCGGCACCTAAATCTGAAATGCCTATCGGCACCTATTTTTGAAATGCCTATCGGAAACTATATCTGAAATGCCTATCGGCACCTATATCTGAAATGCCTATCGGCACCTATTTTTGAAATGTCTTTCGGAAACTACATCTGAAATGCCTATCTGCTCCTATATTTGAAATGCCTATCGGCAACTATATCTGAAATGCCTATCGACCCCTATATTTGAAATACCTATCGGCTTCTATATCTAAAATGCCTATCAGCACCTATATCTGAAATGCCTATCGACACCTATATCTAAAATGCCTATCGGCACCTATTTTTGAAATGCCTATCGGAAACTACATCTGAAATGCCTATCAGCACCTATATTTGAAATGCCTATCGGCAACCATATCTGGAATGCCTATTGGCACCTATATTTGAAATGCCTATCGGCTTCTATATCTGAAATGCCTATCGGCACCTATTTTTAAAATGCCAATCGGCAACTATATCTGAAATGCCTATCGGCACCTATATCTGAAATGCCTATCGGCACCAATTTTTGAAATGCCTATCAGAAAATACATCTAGAATGCCTATCAGCACCTATATTTGAAATGCCTATCGGCAAACATATCTGGAATGCCTATCGGCACCTATATTTGAAATGCTTATCGGCTTCTATATCTGAAATGCCTATCGACACTAATTTTTAAAATGCCAATCGGCAACTATATCTGAAATGCCTATCGGCACCTAAATCTGAAATGCCTATCGGCACCTATTTTTGAAATGCCTATCGAAAACTACATCTGAAATGCCTATCAGCACCTATATTTGAAATGCCTATCGGCAACCATATCTGAAATGCCTATCGACACCTATATTTGAAATACCTATCGGCTTCTATATCTGAAATGCCTATCAACACGTATTTTTAAAATGCCAATCGGCAAATATATCTGAAATGCCTATCGGCACCTATATCTGAAAAACCTATCGGCACCAATTTTTGAAATGCCTATCGGAAACTACATCTGAAATGCCTATCAGCACCTATATTTGAAATGCCTATCGGCAACCATATCTGGAATGCTTATCGGCACGTATATTTGAAATGCCTATCGGCTTCTATATCTGAAATGCCTATCGGCACCTATTTTTAAAATGCCAATCGGCAACTATATCTGAAATGCCTATCGGCACCTATATCTGAAATGCCTATCGGCGCCTATTTTTGAAATGCCTATCGGAAACTACATCTGAAATGCCTATCAGCACCTATATTTGAAATGCCTATCGGCAACTATATCTGGAATGCCTATCGGCACCTATATTTGAAATGCCTATCGGCTTCTATATCTAAAATGCCTATCGGCACCTATTTTTAAAATGCCAATCGGCAACTATATCTGAAATGCCTATCGGCACCTATATCTGAAATGCCTATCGGCACCTATTTTTGAAATGCCTATCGGAAACTACATCTGAAATGCCTATCAGCACCTATATTTGAAATGCCTATCGGCAACCATATCTGGGTTGCCTATCGGTACCTATATTTGAAATGCCTATCGGCTTCTATATCTGAAATGCCTATCGGCACCTATTTTTAAAATGCCTATCGGAAACTACATCTGAAATGCCTGTCAGCATCTATATTTGAAATGCCTATCGGCAACCATATCTGGAATGCCTATCGGCACCTATATTTGAAATGCCTATCGGCTTCTATATCTGAAATGCCTATCGGCACCTATTTTTAAAATGGCTATCGGCAACTATATCTGAAATGCCTATCGGCACCCATATCTGAAATGCCTATCGGCAACTATTTTTGAAATGCCTATCGGAACCTACATCTGAAATGCCTATCAGCACCTATATTTGAAGTGCCAATCGGCAACCCTATCTGGAATGCCTATCGGCACCTATATCTGAAATGCCTATCGGCACCTATTTTTGAAATGCCTATCGGAAACTACATCTGAAATGCCTATCAGCACCTATATTTGAAATGCCTATCGGCAACCATATCTGGAATGCCTATCGGCACCTATATTTGAAATGCGTATCGGCTTTTATATCTGAAATGCCTATCGGCACCTAATTTTAAAATAGCTATCGGCAAATATATCTGAAATGCCTATCGGCACCTATATCTGAAATGCCTATCGGCACCTATTTTTGAAATGCCTATCGGAAACTACACATGAAATGCCTATCAGCACCTATATTTGAAATGCCTATCGGCAACCATATCTGGAATGCCTATCGGCACCTATATTTGAAATGCCTATCGGCTTCTATATCTGGAATGCCTATCGGCACCTAATTTTAAAATGGCGATCGGCAACTATATCTGAAATGCCTATCGGCACCTATATCTGAAATGCCTATTGGCACCTATTTTTGAAATGCCTATCGGAAACTACATCTGAAATGCCTATCAGCACCTATATTTGAAATGCCTATCGGCAACCATATCTGGAATGCCTATCGGCACCTATATTTGAAATGCCTATCGGCTTCTATATCTGAAATGCCTATCGGCACCTAATTTTAAAATAGCTATCGGCAAATATATCTGAAATGCCTATCGGCACCTATATCTGAAATGCCTATCGGCACCTATTTTTGAAATGCCTATCTGAAACTACGCATGAAATGCCTATCAGCACCTATATTTGAAATGCCTATCGGCAACCATATCTGGAATGCCTATCGGCACCTATATTTGAAATGCCTATCGGCTTCTATATCTGAAATGCCAATCGGCACCAATTTTTGAAATGCCTATCGGAAACTACATCTGAAATGCCTATCAGCACCTATATTTGAAATGCCTATCGGCAACCATATCTGGAATGCCTATCGGCACCTATATTTGAAATGCCTATCGGCTTCTATATCTGAAATGCCAATCGGCACCTATTTTTAAAATGCCAATCGGCAACTATATCTGAAATGCCTTTCGGCACCTATATCTGAAATGCCTATCGGCACCTATTTTTGAAATGCTTATCGGAAACTACATCTGAAATGCCTATCAGCACCTATATTTGAAATGCCTATCGGCAACCATATCTGGAATGCCTATCGGCACCTATATTTGAAATGCCTATCGGCTTCTATATCTAAAATGCCTATCGGCACCTATATCTGAAATGCCTATCGGCACCTATTTTTGAAATGCCTATCGGAAACTAAATCTGAAATGCCTATCAGCACCTATATTTGAAATGCCTATCAGCAACCATATCTGGAATGCCTATCGGCACCTATATTTGAAATGCCTATCGACTTCTATATCTGAAATGTCTATCGGCACCTATTATTAAAATGCCTATCGGAAAGTACATCTGAAATGCCTATCAGCACCTATATTTGAAATGCCTATCGGCAACCATATCTGGAATGCCTATCGGCACCTATATTTGAAATGCCTATCGGCTTCTATATCTGAAATGCCTATCGGCAAATAATTTTAAAATAGCTATCAACAACTATATCTGAAATGCCTATCGGCACCTATATCTGAAATGCCTATCGGCACCTATTTTTGAAATGCCTATCGGAAACTACACATGAAATGCCTATCAGCACCTATATTTGAAATGCCTATCGGCAACCATATCTGGAATGCCTATCGGCATCTATATTTGAAATGCCTATCGGCTTCTATATCTGAAATGCCAATCGGCACCAAATTTTAAAATGGCTATCGGCAACTATATCTGAACTGCCTATCGACAACTATATCTGAAATGCTTATCGGCACCTATTTTTGAAATGCCTATCGGAAACTACACATGAAATGCCTATCAGCACCTATATTAGAAATGCCTATCGGCAACCATATCTGAAATGCCTATCGACCCCTATATTTGAAATAACTATCGGCTTCTATATCTGAAATGCCTATCGGCACCTGTTTTTAAAATGCCAATCAGCAACTATATCTAAAATGCCTATCGGCACCTATATCTGAAATGCCTATCGGCATCAATTTTTGAAATGCCTATCTGAAACTACAATTAAAATGCCTATCAGCACCTATATTTGAAATGCCTATCGGCAACCATATCTGGAATGCCTATCGGCACCTATATTTGAAATGCCTATCGGCTTCTATATCTGAAATGCCAATCGCCACCTATTTTTAAGACGCCAATTGGCAACTATATCTGAAATGCCTATCGGCACATATTTTTGAAATGCCTATCGGAAACTACATCTGAAATGCCTATCAGCACCTATATTTGAAATGCCTATCGGCAACCATATCTGGAATGCCAATTGGCACCTATATTTGAAATGCCTATCGGCTTCTATATCTGAAATGCCTATCGGCACCTATTTTTAAATTGCCAATCGGCAACTATATCTGAAATGCCTATCGGCACCTATATCTGAAATGCCTATCGGCACCTATTGTTTAAATGCCTATCGGAAACTTCATCTGAAATGCCTATCAGCACCTATATTTGAAATGCCTATCGTCAACCATATCTGAAATGCCTATCGACTCCTATATTTGAAATACCTATCGGCTTCTATATCTGAAATGCCTATCGGCACCTATTTTTAAAATGCCAATCGGTAACTATATCTGAAATGCCTATCGGCACCTATATCTGAAATGCCTATCGGCACCAATTTTTGAAATTCCTATCGAAAAATACATCTAGAATGCCGATTAGCACCTATATTTGAAATGCCTATCGGCAACCATATCTAGAATGCCTATCGGCACCTATATTTGAAATGCCTATCGGCTTCTATATCTGAAATGCCAATCGACACCTATTTTTAAAATGCCAATCGGCAACTATATCTGAAATGCCTATCGGCACCTATATCTGAAATGCCTATCGGCACCTATTTTTGAAATGCCTATCGGCAACCATATCTGGAATGCCTATCGGCACCTATATTTGAAATGCCTATCGGCTTCTATATCTAAAATGCCTATCTGCACCTATTTTTAAAATGCCAATCGGCAACTATATCTGAAATGCCTATCGGCACCTATATCTGAAATGCCTATCGGCACCTATTTTTGAAATGCCTATCGGAAACTACATCTGAAATGCCTATCAGTACCTATATTTGAAATGCCTATCGGCAACCATATCTGGAATGCCTATCGGCACCTATATTTGAAATGCCTATCGGCTTCTATATCTAAAATGCCTATCGGCACCTATTTTTAAAATGCCAATCGGCAACTATATCTGAAATGCCTATCGGCACCTATATCTGAAATGCCTATCGGCACCTATTATTAAAATGCCTATCGGAAACTACATCTGAAATGCCTATCAGCACCTATATTTGAAATGCCTATCGGCAACCATATCTGGAATGCCTATCGGCACCTATATTTGAAATGCCTATCAGCTTCTATATCTGAAATGCCTTTCGGCACCTATTTTTAAAATGCCTATCGGAAATTACATCTGAAATGCCTATCAGCACCTATATTTGAAATGCCGTTCGGCAACCATATCTGGAATGCCTATCGGAACCTACATCTGGAATGCCTATCAGCACCTATATTTGAAATGCCAATCGGCAACCATATCTGGAATGCCTATCGGCACCTATATCTAAAATGCCTATCGGCACCTATTTTTGAAAAGCCTATCGGAAACTACATCTGAAATGCCTATCAGCACCTCTATTTGAAATGCCTATCGGCAACCATATCTGGAATGCCTATCCGCACCTATATTTGAAATGCCTATCGGCTTCTATATCTGAAATGCCTATCGGCACCTAATTTTAAAATGGCTATCGGCAACTATATCTGAAATGCCTATCGGCACCTATATCTGAAATGCCTATCGGCACCTATTTTTGAAATGCCTACCGGAAACTATATCTGAAATGCCTATCAGCACCTATATTTCAAATGCCTATCGGCAACCATATCTGAAATGCCTATCGACACCTATATTTGAAATACCTATCGGCTTCTATATCTGAAATGCCTATCAACTCCTATTTTTAAAATGCCAATCGGCAACTATATCTTAAATGCCTATCGGCACCTATATCTAAAATGCCTATCGGCACCTATTTTTGAAATGCCTATCGGAAACTACAACTGAAATGCCTATCAGCACCTATATTTGAAATGCCTATCGGCAACCATATTTGGAATGCCTATCGGCACCTATATTTGAAATGCCTATCGGCTTCTATATCGGAAATGCCTAGCGGCACCTATTTTTAAAATGCCAATCGGCAACTATATCTGAAGTGCCTATCGGCACCCTTATCTGAAAAGCTTATGGGCACCTATTTTTAAAATGCCTATCGAAAACTACATCTGAAATGCCTATCAGCACCTATATTTGAAATGCCTATCGGCAACCACATCAGAAATGCCTATCGGCACCTATATCTGAAATGCCTTTCGGCATTTATATCTGAAATGCCTATCGGCATCTATATCTGAAATGCCTATCGGCACCAATTTTTGAAATGCCTATCGGAAACTACATCTGAAATACCTATCTGCACCTATATTTGAAATGCCTATCGGCAACCATATCTGGAATGCTTATCGGCACCTATATTTGAAATGCCTATCGGCTTCTATATCTGAAATGCCTATCGGCAACTATTTTTAAAATGCCAATCGGCAACTATATCTGAAATGCCTATCAGCACCTATATCTGAAATGCCTATCGGCACCTATTTTTGAAATGCCTATCGGAAACTACATCTGAAATGCCTATCAGCACCTATATTTGAAATGCCTATCAGCAACCATATCTGGAATGCCTATCGGCACCTATATTTGAAATGCCTATCTGCTTCTATATCTGAAATGCCTATCGGCACCTATTATTAAAATGCCTATCGGAAACTACATCTGAAATGCCTATCAGCACCTATATTTGAAATGCCTATCGGCAACCATATCTGGAATGCCTATCGGAACCTATATTTGAAATGCCTATCGGCTTCTATATCTGAAATGCCTATCGGCACCTAATTTTAAAATAGCTATCGGCAACTATATCTGAAATGCCTATCGGCACCTATATCTGAAATGCCTATCGGCACCTATTTTTGAAATGCCTATCGGAAACTACACATGAAATGCCTATCAGCACCTACATTTAAAATGCCTATCGGCAACCATATCTGGAATGCCTATCGGCACCTATATTTGAAATGCCTATCGGCTTCTATATCTGAAATGCCTATCGGCACCTAATTTTAAAATAGCTATCGGCAACTATATCTGAAATGCCTATCGGCACCTATATCTGAAATGCCTATCGGCACCTATTTTTGAAATGCCTATCGGAAACTACACATGAAATGCCTATCAGCACCTATATTTGAAATGCCTATCGGCAACCATATCTGGAATGCATATCGGCTTCTATATCTGAAATGCCAATCGGCACCTATTTTTAAAATGCCAATCGGCAACTATATCTGAAATGCCTATCGGCACCTAAATCTGAAATGCCTATCGGCACCTATTTTTGAAATGCCTATCGGAAACTACATCTGAAATGCCTATCAGCACCTATATTTGAAATGCCTATCGGCAACCATATCTGGAATGCCTATCGGCACCTATATTTGAAATGCCTATCGGCTTCTATATCTAAAATGCCTATCGGCACCTATTTTTAAAATGTTAATCAGCAACTATATCTGAAATGCCTATCGGCACCTATATCTGAAATGCCTATCGGCACCTATTTTTGAAATGCCTATCGGAAACTAAATCTGAAATGCCTATCAGCACCTATATTTGAAATGCCTATCGGCAACCATATCTGGAATGCCTATCGGCATCTATATTTGAAATGCCTATCGGCTTCTATATCTGAAATGCCTATCGGCAAATAATTTTAAAATAGCTATCGGCAACTATATCTGAAATGCCTATCGGCACCTATATCTGAAATGCCTATCGGCACCTATTTTTGAAATGCCTATCGGAAACTAAATCTGAAATGCCTATCAGCACCTATATTTGAAATGCCTATCGGCAACCATATCTGGAATGCCTATCGGCACCTATATTTGAAATGCCTATCGACTTCTATATCTAAAATGCCTATCGGCACCTTTTATTAAAATGCCTATCGGAAAGTACATCTGAAATGCCTATCAGTACCTATATTTGAAATGCCTATCGGCAACCATATCTGGAATGCCTATCGGCACCTATATTTGAAATGCCTATCGGCTTCTATATCTGAAATGCCTATCGGCAAATAATTTTAAAATAGCTATCGGCAACTATATCTGAAATGCCTATCGGCACCTATATCTGAAATGCCTATCGGCACCTATTTTTGAAATGCCTATCGGAAACTACACATGAAATGCCTATCAGCACCTATATTTGAAATGCCTATCGGCAACCATATCTGGAATGCCTATCGGCATCTATATTTGAAATGCCTATCGGCTTCTATATCTGAAATGCCTATCGGCACCAAATTTTAAAATGGCTATCGGCAACTATATCTGAAATGCCTATCGACAACTATATCTGAAATGCCTATCGGCACCTATTTTTGAAATGCCTATCAGCACCTATATTAGAAATGCCTATCGGCAACCATATCTGAAATGCCTATCGACCTCTATATTTGAAATACCTATCGGCTTCTATATCTGAAATGCCTATCGGCATCAATTTTTGAAATGCCTATCTGAAACTACAATTAAAATGCCTATCAGCACCTATATTTGAAATGCCTATCGGCAACCATATCTGGAATGCCTATCGGCACCTATATTTGAAATGCCTATCGGCTTCTATATCTGAAATGCCAATCGCCACCTATTTTTAAAATGCCAATTGGCAACTATATCTGAAATGCCTATCGGCACCTATATCTGAAATGCCTATCAGCACATATTTTTGAAATGCCTATCGGAAACTACATCTGAAATGCCTATCAGCACCTATATTTGAAATGCCTATCGGCAACCATATCTGGAATGCCAATTGGCACCTATATCTGAAATGCCTATCGGCACCTATTTTTGAAATGCCTATCGGAAACTACATCTGAAATGCCTATCAGCACATATATTTGAAATGCCTATCGTCAACCATATCTGAAATGCCTATCGACACCTATATTTGAAATACCTATCGGCTTCTATATCTGAAATGCCTATCGGCACCTATTTTTAAAATGCCTATCGGTAACTATATCTGAAATGCCTATTGGCACCTATATCTGAAATGCCTATCGGCACCAATTTTTGAAATTCCTATCAGAAAATACATCTAGAATGCCTATTACCACCTATATTTGAAATGCCTATCGGCAACCATATCTAGAATGCCTATCGGCACCTATATTTGAAATGCCTATCGGCTTCTATATCTGAAATGCCAATCGACACCTATTTTTAAAATGCCAATCGGCAACTATATCTGAAATGCCTATCGGCACCTATATCTGAAATGCCTATCGGCACCTATTTTTGAAATGCCTATCGGAAACTACATCTGAAATGCCTATCAGCACCTATATTTGAAATGCCTATCGGCAACCATATCTGGAATGCCTATCGGCACCTATATTTGAAATGCCTATCGGCTTCTATATCTAAAATGCCTATCGGCACCTATTTTTAAAATGCCAATCGGCAACTATATCTGAAATGCCTATCGGCTTCTATATCTGAAATGCCTATCGGCACCTATTATTAAAATGTCTATCGGAAACTACATCTGAAATATCTATCAGCACCTATATTTGAAATGCCTATCGGCAACCATATCTGGAATGCTCATCAGCACCTATATTTGAAATGCCTATCGGCTTCTATATCTGAAATGCCTATCGGCACCTATTTTTAAAATGCCAATCGGCAACTATATCTGAAATGCCTATCGGCACCTATATTTGAAATACCTATCGGCTTCTATATCTGAAATGCCTATCAACACCTATTTTTAAAATGCCAATCGGCAACTATATCTGAAATGCCTATCGGCACCTATATCTGTAATGCCTATCGGCACCAATTTTTGAAATGCCTATCGGAAACTACATCTGAAATGCCTATCAGCACCTATATTTGAAATGCCTATCGGCAACCATATCTGGAATGCTTATCGGCACCTATATTTGAAATACCTATCGGCTTCTATATCTGAAATGCCTATCGGCACCTATTTTTAAAATGCCAATCGGCAACTATATCTGAAATGCCTATTGGCACCTATATCTGAAATGCCTATCGGCACCTATTTTTGAAATGCCTATCGGAAACTACATCTGAAATGCCTATCAGCACCTATATTTGAAATGCCTATCGGCAACTATATCTGGAATGCCTATCGGCACCTATTTTTGAAATGCCTATCGGCTTCTATATCTAAAATGCCTATCGGCACATATTTTTAAAATGCCAATCGGCAACTATATCTGAAATGCCTATCGGCTTCTATATCTGAAATGTCTATCGGCACCTATTATTAAAATGCCTATCGGAAACTACATCTGAAATGCCTATCAGCACCTATATTTGAAATGCCTATCGGCAACCATATCTGGAATGCTTATCGGCACATATATTTGAAATGCCTATCGGCTTCTATATCTGAAATGCCTATCGGCACCTATTTTTAAAATGCCAATCGGCAACTATATCTGAAATGCCTATCGGCACCTATATCTGAAATGCCTATCGGCACCTATTTTTGAAATGCCTATCGGAAACTACATCTGAAATGCCTATCAGCACCTATATTTAAAATGCCTATCAGCAACCATATCTGGAATGCCTATCGGCACCTATATTTGAAATGCCTATCGGCTTCTATATCTAAAATGCCTATCGGCACCTATTTTTAAAATGCCAATCGGCAACTATATCTGAAATGCCTATCGGCACCTATATCTGAAATGCCTATCGGCACCTATTTTTGAAATGCCTATCGGAAACTACATCTGAAATGCCTATCAGCACCTATATTTGAAATGCCTATCAGCAACCATATCTGGAATGCCTATCGGCACCTATATTTGAAATGCCTATCGGCTTCTATATCTGAAATGCCTATCGGCTCCTATTACTAAAATGCCTATCGGAAACTACATCTGAAATGCCTATCAGCACCTATATTTGAAATGCCTATCGGCAACCATATCTGGAATGCCTATCGGCACCTATATTTGAAATGCCTATCGGCTTCTATATCTGAAATGCCTATCGGCACCTATTTTTAAAATGGCTATCGACAACTATATCTGAAATGCCTATCGGCACTTATATCTGAAATGCCTATCGGCACCTATTTTTGATATGCCTATCGGAACCTACATCTGAAATGCCTATCAGCACCTATATTTGAAATGCCAATCGGCTACCATATCTGGAATGCCTATCGGCACCTATATCTGAAATGTCTATCGGCACCTATTTTTGAAAAGCCTATCGGAAACTACATCTGAAATGCCTATCAGCACCTATATTTGAAATGCCTATCGGCAACCATATCTGGAATGCCTATAGGCACCTATATTTGGAATGCCTATCGTCTTCTATATCTGAAATGCCTATCGGCACCTATTTTTAAAATGCCAATCGGCAACTATATCTGAAATGCCTATCGGCACCTATATCTGAAATGCCTATCGGCACCTATTTTTGAAATGTCTTTCGGAAACTACATCTGAAATGCCTATCTGCTCCTATATTTGAAATGCCTATCGGCAACCATATCTGAAATGCCTATCGGCACCTATATTTTAAATGCCTATCGGCTTCTATATCTTTTGATGTTCTCTTGCGTAGACGGACTCCCACTTGTTGCAACACTGTCTTAAAAAAAGAGAAAAGAAAGAAAGACAACAATTGAATCTGTGTTCTCGGCGTCGCAGGAGGATATCAGTTCTTAATTTGCTGGGCCCGTTTAGTTTCTTTGATAGAAATTTGATATCCGCCTATGGGCGTCCGATCAACACAGACCCTGAGGAAAGCAAGAAAGAAAACAATACAGTGTTTATTCCGAAATTATAATTAACAGTTTTATTAGACGTGCAGCGAGGTACAAAATCCAGTAGCGATTGTTCCGTATCAATAATACTTTTACGAAGAAGTAAATTGATCTCAAGGTACTGATTTAAATAAAATCGCTTAAATAACTAAAATTATAATAAGGTGAGCTATAGTACTATTCAATAAATAACGGACAACCCAAACGCAACACACAATTACTTCAGTAAATTCAATTAAATATAAGATAAGCTATTTTATTCACTAGTTACAGAAACTTAGATATTACAGACAGACAACAGGACAAATAAATAATATAATACAGACTTAATAATAACTAACGGAGCCGATGCTTAAAACTACAGACAGAACGAAACCCGATTCGCAAAATACCGACTTGAAACTACAGAACAGAAACGGATACGTCTATACTTCCCAGATACCGGAACAGAGAGAGTTGTTATTTTATTCTTGTTTATTATTTTTCCACGAAACCGTCACCTAGCAAACATATTCATTCACAACAATGTCAGGCTTTATTGTTCGTTGCTAAGTGAGGCATGATATCGTAGTAGCCACGGATATCAGAAAATGCAATACGGAATCACAGCTGCCTATAACTGTTCAGATATAATTAAATTATTAACTATTTATTTAATTAAGGTTATACTATATTAAGGTTATACTATATATTCTTGTGACATATGGGCATAATGTCACAATTTCCCACCAACAGGGGGACGGCGGGGAAAGTTCGCAAACATACTGCTCAAGATGGCAACACTGAACTGTCAAAAGTGACAACAATTAACCTCTGATCAACAAACAAAATTTTCACGGTGCGGATGAAACAAGGTTAAATCTAAATAACTAGCTTAAAATTACGAAGTCGGAATAAGTTTTAAACTTTCTTTAAGTGCTCTACGTGAGCTCGGAACAATCTATCAGTGACAGGGTCATTTAATTCTACACTAACTGGAGACAAAAATCGGACGATAGTACGGGGTTCGCTATACCTCGGGAGGAATTTTAAATGAAAGTTTGGCCTCATCTTTTGGTAATGCAATCTTTGAACAACGGAATCACCAACTTGAAACTTTGATTCAGGAGTACGATTGACATTATAATAACTCGCTTGACGATCATGCGATTGCTTCAACATGTCACGGACAACATCTGGAGTTAACGAATCTCGTTTTTCCCACACTGCAGGTAAATTCCACTTGAGATCCAGCGGGAATTTTATTTCTCGACCGAGAAAGACTCGACAAGGTAAATCATTAATACTTGTATGGTACGTTGCATTATTACACAATGTTATGTTGTTTAAAAGCAAATCCCAATTTGAATGATCGTTAAACTTTTGATGTAGCAGAATAGCCAGAGCTGCACGCACATTGCGTATAACGCGCTCAACGGCGTTTGATGCGGGGTGATACGGCGAAGAATTAATTGGACGGGAGCCCCACGAAATACAAAAGTCTCTGAATTTCTTGGATTTAAAAGGCGTCGCATTGTCCGATACAATAGAATCAGGAGGACCGTACATTGTAAAAACTTGATGTAAACATTTGACGATCGATGCAGAACTGGAATCCGGAATAGCGTATGTAATTAGCCATTTGCTAAAACCATCTAATATCAGTAACACATACTTGTTGCCGGCGCTGCTTGTTACAAGCGGTCCCATTAAATCAATGTATAAGCGGTTCCAAACCGCCGTAGGAGGACTAGACGACATAATTACTTTGTCGGGGTTTTGGTCACTTTTATGACGCAAACATAACTGGCAGGCCTTAATGTGTTGTCGGACTTCTATAAACATCTTTGGCCACCAAAATCGCCTGGCAATAGAGCGATATGTCTTGTTAATTCCGGGATGAGCACCCATTTCAGAGTTATGAAACTGCTCGAGGATGCTTGGCTTGGCTGCACTAGGTACAACAATACGGGCTTTATTATGGCGCCCCACTAGACGCACTAGAAAATTGTCTCGAACGGCAAAATGTCTTACGTTCACACCTTGTAAAATTTGTCTTTTTATTGAATTTAATTCAACATTTTTATTTTGCATGTCTCTGAGTTCACTGAACTCAGTACTGACGTCAACAATTGAACACATAAGATCCGTCCATTTGTTTTAGATTCTTGGGCACAGGTAATCGGTGATGGCTTGGACCTTTTCACTATCCACAGCGAGACCAGACGACGAAATGCTGTGACCCAGAAACTTCAGTTCGGATTTCGCGAACTTCACCTTACTCGGGTTGACAGTCAGATTTGCGTCTCGAAGACGCCGCAACACCTCACGCATGTGGCTCATATGAGAGTCCAAATTGTCACTGTAGATGAGCAGGTCATCGAAAAACACAATTACATTTTTATATCATAAAATAGTTCACTCTTTAGTCGATTCAGAGCACTGGGCGATTCGGACAGTTCAATCTGATAAAACGCACTATTCAGATCCAGAGTTGTGAATACTTTAGCCCTTTTCAAACGTAGAAAGACGTGCTCAATCGCCAGAGCTGGAAACGCGTCCATATGGACCCTTTGATTTATCCTGTTTTCCGTCAAAGCCTCCGGAAATTCTGAACACAATCTATCAAATTTTTCAGTTGCGGAGTCCACGGCCATAATCGGAACCAATAATTCGACTGAGACGGACGCAGGCAAGGAAATATACGGAATCGACGAATCCCGGTCAAATTCAAACGATACTGAATTTTCGGCACAGTTTAATATTGCCCTCATATTTTTCAAGGACTTACTACCAATAATTACTGAGTATGAAATATTTGGCAACACAAAAAAGATAAGTTTCCAAGTTTTATTCTTAATCTTTACAACTAATGTCGCCGAGTTTTCAGAACGGGTCGTTTGACCATTAGCTACGCGAGCATATTGTTCGCATTTCTTATAATTACCTAACTTAAGAAAACTAAATAATTGGCCAGGTTAGCGCTAATGTAATTTAGCGTGGAACCCGTGTCCAATAGAGCAGATGCCTTAACGTTACCTAAACTAATACTAATTATAGGGATAGACTTATCGACTAAATTCTTTGAACCGGCGGTTGCAGCGAACTAGTTCGAAATAGCTGCAATCGGAATTTTATTGAATAATTTTGGAGACGGGGCCGAAACGGGGGAAATTGTCGAACTATCACTATCAGTTGAACAATTACTACAAAAAATTTTGGGGTGGTTATAGGCACTAACTACGGCATTGCATTTTCCGGTGATACCCGAGACTCACCAGAAACACCGGGCACTGGAGCACTGGGAGGCTGCGGCTCCCAGACGACTATAGGAGTATCCGTTGACTGCGGAGCGGGCGGAACGGTTCGGGATTTCGGCTTCAAGACGGCGGACAGGTACCGGACAGGTTGGAACAAGGCTCAGGCTTTCCAAACTACGCTCTGCTACCAATTTGATGTTCTCTTGCGTAGACGGACTCCCACTTGTTGCAACACTGTCTTAAAAAAAGAGAAAAGAAAGAAAGACAACAATTGAATCTGTGTTCTCGGCGTCGCAGGAGGATATCAGTTCTTAATTTGCTGGGCCCGTTTAGTTTCTTTGATAGAAATTTGATATCCGCCTATGGGCGTCCGATCAACACAGACCCTGAGGAAAGCAAGAAAGAAAACAATACAGTGTTTATTCCGAAATTATAATTAACAGTTTTATTAGACGTGCAGCGAGGTACAAAATCCAGTAGCGATTGTTCCGTATCAATAATACTTTTACGAAGAAGTAAATTGATCTCAAGGTACTGATTTAAATAAAATCGCTTAAATAACTAAAATTATAATAAGGTGAGCTATAGTACTATTCAATAAATAACGGACAACCCAAACGCAACACACAATTACTTCAGTAAATTCAATTAAATATAAGATAAGCTATTTTATTCACTAGTTACAGAAACTTAGATATTACAGACAGACAACAGGACAAATAAATAATATAATACAGACTTAATAATAACTAACGGAGCCGATGCTTAAAACTACAGACAGAACGAAACCCGATTCGCAAAATACCGACTTGAAACTACAGAACAGAAACGGATACGTCTATACTTCCCAGATACCGGAACAGAGAGAGTTGTTATTTTATTCTTGTTTATTATTTTTCCACGAAACCGTCACCTAGCAAACATATTCATTCACAACAATGTCAGGCTTTATTGTTCGTTGCTAAGTGAGGCATGATATCGTAGTAGCCACGGATATCAGAAAATGCAATACGGAATCACAGCTGCCTATAACTGTTCAGATATAATTAAATTATTAACTATTTATTTAATTAAGGTTATACTATATTAAGGTTATACTATATATTCTTGTGACATATGGGCATAATGTCACAATCTGAAATGCCAATCGGCACCTATTTTTAAAATGCCAATTGGCAACTATATCTGAAATGCCTAACGGCACCTTTATCTGAAATGCCTATCGGCACCTATTTTTAAAATGCCTATCGGTAACTACATCTGAAATGCCTATCAGCACCTATATTTGAAATGCCTATCGGCAACCATATCTGGAATGCCAATTGGCACCTATATTTGAAATGCCTATCGGCTTCTATATCTGAAATGCCTATCGGCACCTATTTTTAAAAAGCCAATCGGCAACTATATCTGAAATGCCTATCGGCACCTATATCTGAAATGCCTATCGGCACCTATTTTTGAAATGCCTATCGGAAACTACATCTGAAATGCCTATCAGCACCTATATTTGAAATGCCTATTGGCAACCATATCTGGAATGCCAATTGGCACCTATATTTGAAATGCCTATCGGCTTCTATATCTGAAATGCCTATGGGCACCTGTTTTTAAAATGCCAATCGGCAACTATATCTAAAATGCCTATCGGCACCTTTATCTGAAATGCGTATCGGCATTAATTTTTGAAATGCTTATC
>JAVRKA010000763.1:0-54389 GCA_034508555.1 Venustoraphidia nigricollis | reverse complement strand
TATATCTGAAATGCCTATCGACACCTATATCTGAAATGCCTATCGACACTTATATCTGAAATGCCTATCGACACCTATATCTGAAATGCCTATCGACACCTATATCTGAAATGCCTATCGACACCTATTTTTGAAATGCCTATCGGAAACTACATCTGAAATGCCTATCAGCACCTATATTTGAAATGCCTATCGGCAACCATATCTGGAATGCCTATCTGCACCTATATTTGAAATGCCTATCGGCTTCTATATCTGAAATGCCTATCGGCACCTATTTTTAAATTGCCAATCGGCAACTATATCTGAAATGCCTATCGACACCTATATCTGAAATGCCTATCGACACCTATATCTGAAATGCCTATCGACACCTATATCTGAAATGCCTATCGACACCTATATCTGAAATGCCTATCGACACCTATATCTGAAATGCCTATCGACACCTATATCTGAAATGCCTATCGACACCTATTTTTGAAATGCCTATCGGAAACTACATCTGAAATGCCTATCAGCACCTATATTTGAAATGCCTATCGGCAAGATTATCTGGAATGCCTATCGGCACCTATATTTGAAATGCCTATCGGCTTCTATATCTGAAATGCCTATCGGCACCTATTTTTAAAATGCCAATCGGCAACTATATCTGAAATGCTTATCGGCACCTATATCTGAAATGCCTATCGACACCTATTTTTGAAATGCCTATCGGAAACTACATCTGAAATGCCTATCAGCACCTATATTTGAAATGCCTATCGGCAACCATATCTGGAATGCCTATCGGCACCTATATTTGAAATGCCTATCGGCTTCTATATCTGAAATGCCTATCGGCACCTATTTTTAAAATACCAATCGGCAACTATATCTGAAATGCCTATCGGCACCTATATCTGAAATGCCTATCGACACCTATATCTGAAATGCCTATCGACACCTATATCTGAAATGCCTATCGACACCTATATCTGAAATGCCTATCGACACCTATATCTGAAATGCCTATCGACACCTATATCTGAAATGCCTATCGACACTTATATCTGAAATGCCTATCGACACCTATATCTGAAATGCCTATCGACACCTATATCTGAAATGCCTATCGACACCTATTTTTGAAATGCCTATCGGAAACTACATCTGAAATGCCTATCAGCACCTATATTTGAAATGCCTATCGGCAACCATATCTGGAATGCCTATCGGCACCTATATTTGAAATGCCTATCGGCTTCTATATCTGAAATGCCTATCGGCACCTATTTTTAAAATGCCAATCGGCAACTATATCTGAAATGCCTATCGGCACCTATATCTGAAATGCCTATCGACACCTATATCTGAAATGCTTATCGACACCTATTTTTGAAATGCCTATCGGAAACTACATCTGAAATGCCTATCAGCACCTATATTTGAAATGCCTATCGGCAACCATATCTGGAATGCCTATCGGCACCTATATTTGAAATGCCTATCGGCTTCTATATCTGAAATGCCTATCGGCACCTATTTTTAAAATGCCAATCGGCAACTATATCTGAAATGCCTATCGACACCTATATCTGAAATGCCTATCGACACCTATATCTGAAATGCCTATCGACACCTATATCTGAAATGCCTATCGACACCTATATCTGAAATGCCTATCGACACCTATATCTGAAATGCCTATCGACACCTATATCTGCAATGCCTATCGACACCTATATCTGAAATGCCTATCGACACCTATTTTTGAAATGCCTATCGGAAACTACATCTGAAATGCCTATCAGCACCTATATTTGAAATGCCTATCGGCAACCATAACTAGAATGCCTATCGGCACCTATATTTGAAATGCCTATCGGCTTCTATATCTGAAATGCCTATCGGCACCTATTTTTAAAATGCCAATCGGCAACTATATCTGAAATGCCTATCGGCACCTATATCTGAAATGCCTATCGACACCTATATCTGAAATGCCTATCGACACCTATATCTGAAATGCCTATCGACACCTATATCTGAAATGCCTATCGACACCTATATCTGAAATGCCTATCGACACCTATATCTGAAATGCCTATCGACACCTATATCTGAAATGCCTATCGACACCTATATCTGAAATGCCTATCGACACCTATATCTGAAATGCCAATCGACACCTATATCTGAAATGCCTATCGACACCTATATCTGAAATGCCTATCGACACCTATTTTTGAAATGCCTATCGGAAACTACATCTGAAATGCCTATCAGCACCTATATTTGAAATGCCTATCAGCAACCATATCTGGAATGCCTATCGGCACCTATATTTGAAATGCCTATCGGCTTCTATATCTGAAATGCCTATCGGCACCTATTTTTAAAATACCAATCGGCAACTATATCTGAAATGCCTATCGGCACCTATATCTGAAATGCCTATCGACACCTATATCTGAAATGCCTATCGACACCTATATCTGAAATGCCTATCGACACCTATATCTGAAATGCCTATCGACACCTATATCTGAAATGCCTATCGACACCTATATCTGAAATGCCTATCGACACCTATATCTGAAATGCCTATCGACACCTATTTTTGAAATGCCTATCGGAAACTACATCTGAAATGCCTATCAGCACCTATATTTGAAATGCCTATCGGCAACCATATCTGGAATGCCTATCGGCACCTATATTTGAAATGCCTATCGGCTTCTATATCTGAAATGCCTATCGGCACCTATTTTTAAAATGCCAATCGGCAACTATATCTGAAATGCCTATCGGCACCTATATCTGAAATGCCTATCGACACCTATATCTGAAATGCCTATCGACACCTATATCTGAAATGCCTATCGACACCTATATCTGAAATGCCTATCGACACCTATATCTGAAATGCCTATCGACACCTATATCTGAAATGCCTATCGACACCTATATCTGAAATGCCTATCGACACCTATATCTGAAATGCCTATCGACACATATATCTGAAATGCCTATCGACACCTATTTTTGAAATGCCTATCGGTAACTACATCTGAAATGCCTATCAGCACCTATATTTGAAATGCCTATCGGCAACCATATCTGGAATGCCTATCGGCACCTATATTTGAAATGCCTATCGGCTTCTATATCTGAAATGCCTATCGGCACCTATTTTTAAAATGCCAATCGGCAACTATATCTGAAATGCCTAACGGCACCTATATCTGAAATGCCTATCGACACCTATATCTGAAATGCCTATCGACACCTATTTTTGAAATGCCTATCGGAAACTACATCTGAAATGCCTATCAGCACCTATATTTGAAATGCCTATCGGCAACCATATATGGAATGCCTATCGGCACCTATATTTGAAATGCCTATCGGCTTCTATATCTGAAATGCCTATCGGCACCTATTTTCAAAATGCCAATCGGCAACTATATCTGAAATGCCTATCGACACCTATATCTGAAATGCCTATCGACACCTATATCTGAAATGCCTATCGACACCTATATCTGAAATGCCTATCGACACCTATATCTGAAATGCCTATCGACACCTATATCTGAAATGCCTATCGACACCTATATCTGAAATGCCTATCGACACCTATATCTGAAATGCCTATCGACACCTATTTTTGAAATGCCTATCGGAAACTACATCTGAAATGCCTATCAGCACCTATATTTGAAATGCCTATCGGCAACCATATCTGGAATGCCTATCGGCACCTATATTTGAAATGCCTATCGGCTTCTATATCTGATATGCCTATCGGCACCTATTTTTAAATTAGCAATCTGCAACTATATCTGAAATGCCTATCGGCACCTATATCTGAAATGCCTATCGACACCTATATCTGAAATGCCTATCGACACCTATATCTGAAATGCCTATCGACACCTATATCTGAAATGCCTATCGACACCTATATCTGAAATGCCTATCGACACCTATATCTGAAATGCCTATCGACACCTATATCTGAAATGCCTATCGACACCTATATCTGAAATACCTATCGACAACTATTTTTGAAATGCCAATCGGCAACTATATCTGAAATGCCTATCGGCACCTATATCTGAAATGCCTATCGACACCTATATCTGAAATGCCTATCGACACCTATATCTGAAATGCCTATCGACACCTATATCTGAAATGCCTATCGACACCTATATCTGAAATGCCTATCGACACCTATATCTGAAATGCCTATCGACACCTATATCTGGAATGCCTATCGACACCTATTTTTGAAATGCCTATCGGAAACTACATCTGAAATTCCTATCAGCACCTATATTTGAAATGCCTATCGGCAACCATATCTGGAATGCCTATCGGCACCTATATTTGAAATGCCTATCGGCTTCTATATCTAAAATGCCTATCGGCACCTATTTTTAAAATGCCAATCGGCAACTATATCTGAAATGCCTATCGGCACCTATATCTGAAATGCCTATCGACACCTATATCTGAAATGCCTATCGACACCTATATCTGAAATGCCTATCGACACCTATATCTGAAATGCCTATCGACACCTATATCTGAAATGCCTATCGACACCTATATCTGAAATGCCTATCGACACCTATATCTGAAATGCCTATCGACACCTATATCTGAAATGCCTATCGACACCTATTTTTGAAATGCGTATCGGAAACTACATCTGAAATGCCTATCAGCACCTATATTTGAAATGCCTATCGGCAACCATATCTGGAATGCATATCGGCACCTATATTTCAAATGCCTATCGGCTTCTATATCTGAAATGCCTATCGGCACCTATTTTTAAAATGCCAATTGGCAACTATATCTGAAATGCCTATCGGCACCTATATCTGAAATGCCTATCGACTCCTATATCTGAAATGCCTATCGACACCTATATCTGAAATGCCTATCGACACCTATATCTGAAATGCCTATCGACACCTATATCTGAAATGCCTATCGACACCTATATCTGAAATGCCTATCGACACCTATATCTGAAATGCCTATCGACACCTATATCTGAAATGCCTATCGACACCTATTTTTGAAATGCCTATCGAAATCTACATCTGAAATGCCTATCAGCACCTATATTTGAAATGCCTATCGGCAACCATATCTGGAATGCCTATCGGCACCTATATTTGAAATGCCTATCGGTTTCTATATCTGAAATGCCTATCGGCACCTATTTTTAAAATGCCAATCGGCAACTATATCTGAAATGCCTATCGGCACCTATATCTGAAATGCCTATCGACACCTATATCTGAAATGCCTATCGACACCTATATCTGAAATGCCTATCGACATATATATCTGAGATGCCTATCGACACATATATCTGAAATGCCTATCGACACGTATATCTGAAATGCCTATTGACACCTATATCTGAAATGCCTATCGACACCTATATCTGAAATGCCTATCGACACCTATTTTTGAAATGCCTATCGGAAACTACATCTGAAATGCCTATCAGCACCTATATTTGAAATGCCTATCGGCAACTATATCTGGAATGCCTATCGGCACCTATATTTGAAATGCCTATCGGCTTCTATATCTGAAATGCCTATCGGCACCTATTTTTAAAATGCCAATCGGCAACTATATCTGAAATGCCTATCGCACCTATATCTGAAATGCCTATCGACACCTATATCTGAAATGCCTATCGACACCTATATCTGAAATGCCTATCGACACCTATTTTTGAAATGCCTATCGGAAACTACATCTGAAATGCCTATCAGCACCTATATTTGAAATGCCTATCGGCAACTATATCTGGAATGCCTATCGGCACCTATATTTGAAATGCCTATAGGCTTCTATATCTGAAATGCCTATCGGCACCTATTTTTAAAATGCCAATCGGCAACTATATCTGAAATGCCTATCGACACCTATATCTGAAATGCCTATCGACACCTATATCTGAAATGCCTATCGACACCTATATCTGAAATGCCTATCGACACCTATATCTGAAATGCCCATCGACACCTATATCTGAAATGCCTATCGACACCTATATCTGAAATGCCTATCGACACCTATATCTGAAATGCCTATCGACACCTATATCTGAAATGCCTATCGACACCTATTTTTGAAATGCCTATCGGAAACTACATCTAAAATGCCTATCAGCACCTATATTTGAAATGCCTATCGGCAACCGTATCTGGAATGCCTATCGGCACCTATATTTGAAATGCCTATCGGCTTCTATATCTGAAATGCCTATCGGCACCTATTTTTAAAATGCCAATCGGCAACTATATCTGAAATGCCTATCGGCACCTATATCTGAAATGCCTATCGACACCTATATCTGAAATGCCTATCGACACCTATATCTGAAATGCCTATCGACACCTATATCTGAAATGCCTATCGACACCTATATCTGAAATGCTAATCGACACCTATATCTGAAATGCCTATCGACACCTATATCTGAAATGCCTATCGACACCTATATCTGAAATGCCTATCGACACCTATTTTTGAAATGCCTATCGGAAACTACATCTGAAATGCCTATCAGCACCTATATTTGAAATGCCTATCGGCAACCATATCTGAAATGCCTATCGACACCTATATCTGAAATGCCTATCGACACCTATATCTGAAATGCCTATCGACACCTATATCTGAAATGCTAATCGACACCTATATCTGAAATGCCTATCGACACCTATATCTGAAATGCCTATCGACACCTATATCTGAAATGCCTATCGACACCTATTTTTGAAATGCCTATCGGAAACTACATCTGAAATGCCTATCAGCACCTATATTTGAAATGCCTATCGGCAACCATATCTGGAATGCCTATCGGCACCTATATTTGAAATGCCTATCGGCTTCTATATCTGAAATGCCTATCGGCACCTATTTTTAAAATGCCAATCGGCAATTATATCTGAAATGCCTATCGGCACCTATATCTGAAATGCCTATCGACACCTATATCTGAAATGCCTATCGACACCTATATCTGAAATGCCTATCGACACCTATTTTTGAAATGCCTATCGGAAACTACATCTAAAATGCCGTTCAGCACCTATATTTGAAATGCCTATCGGCAACCATATCTGGAATGCCTATCGGCACCTATATTTGAAATGCCTATCGGCTTCTATATCTGAAATGCCTATCGGCACCTATTTTTAAAATGCCAATCGGCAATTATATCTGAAATGCCTATCGGCACCTATATCTGAAATGCCTATCGACACCTATATCTGAAATGCCTATCGACACCTATATCTGAAATGCCTATCGATACCTATATCTGAAATGCCTATCGACACCTATATCTGAAATGCCTATCGACACCTATATCTGAAATGCCTATCGACACCTATATCTGAAATGCCTATCGACACCTATATCTGAAATGCCTATCGACACCTATTTTTGAAATGCCTATCGGAAACTACATCTGAAATGCCTATCAGCACCTATATTTGAAATGCCTATCGGCAACCATATCTGGAATGCCTATCAGCACCTATATTTGAAATGCCTATCGGCTTCTATATCTGAAATGCCTATCGGCACCTATTTTTAAAATGCCAATCGGCAACTATATCTGAAATGCCTATCGGCACCTATATCTGAAATGCCTATCGACACCTATATCTGAAATGCCTATCGACACCTATATCTGAAATGCCTATCGACACTTATATCTGAAATGCCTATCGGCACCTATTTTTAAAATGCCAATCGGCAATTATATCTGAAATGCCTATCGGCACCTATATCTGAAATGCCTATCGACACCTATATCTGAAATGCCTATCGACACCTATATCTGAAATGCCTATCGGCACCTATTTTTAAAATGCCAATCGGCAATTATATCTGAAATGCCTATCGGCACCTATATCTGAAATGCCTATCGACACCTATATCTGAAATGCCTATCGACACCTATATCTGAAATGCCTATCGACACCTATATCTGAAATGCCTATCGACACATATATCTGAAATGCCTATCGATACCTATTTTTGAAATGCCTATCGGTAACTACATCTGAAATGCCTATCAGCACCTATATTTGAAATGCCTATCGGCAACCATATCTGGAATGCCTATCGGCACCTATATTTGAAATGCCTATCGGCTTCTATATCTGAAATGCCTATCGGCACCTATTTTTAAAATGCCAATCGGCAACTATATCTGAAATGCCTAACGGCACCTATATCTGAAATGCCTATCGACACCTATATCTGAAATGCCTATCGACACCTATTTTTGAAATGCCTATCGGAAACTACATCTGAAATGCCTATCAGCACCTATATTTGAAATGCCTATCGGCAACCATATATGGAATGCCTATCGGCACCTATATTTGAAATGCCTATCGGCTTCTATATCTGAAATGCCTATCGGCACCTATTTTCAAAATGCCAATCGGCAACTATATCTGAAATGCCTATCGACACCTATATCTGAAATGCCTATCGACACCTATATCTGAAATGCCTATCGACACCTATATCTGAAATGCCTATCGACACCTATATCTGAAATGCCTATCGACACCTATATCTGAAATGCCTATCGACACCTATATCTGAAATGCCTATCGACACCTATTTTTGAAATGCCTATCGGAAACTACATCTGAAATGCCTATCAGCACCTATATTTGAAATGCCTATCGGCAACCATATCTGGAATGCCTATCGGCACCTATATTTGAAATGCCTATCGGCTTCTATATCTGATATGCCTATCGGCACCTATTTTTAAATTAGCAATCTGCAACTATATCTGAAATGCCTATCGGCACCTATATCTGAAATGCCTATCGACACCTATATCTGAAATGCCTATCGACACCTATATCTGAAATGCCTATCGACACCTATATCTGAAATGCCTATCGACACCTATATCTGAAATGCCTATCGACACCTATATCTGAAATGCCTATCGACACCTATATCTGAAATGCCTATCGACACCTATATCTGAAATACCTATCGACAACTATTTTTGAAATGCCAATCGGCAACTATATCTGAAATGCCTATCGGCACCTATATCTGAAATGCCTATCGACACCTATATCTGAAATGCCTATCGACACCTATATCTGAAATGCCTATCGACACCTATATCTGAAATGCCTATCGACACCTATATCTGAAATGCCTATCGACACCTATATCTGAAATGCCTATCGACACCTATTTTTGAAATGCCTATCGGAAACTACATCTGAAATGCCTATCAGCACCTATATTTAAAATGCCTATCGGCAACCATATCTGGAATGCCTATCGGCACCTATATTTGAAATGCCTATCGGCTTCTATATCTGAAATGCCTATCGGCACCTATTTTTAAAATGCCAATCGGCAACTATATCTGAAATGCCTATCGGCACCTATATCTGAAATGCCTATCGACACCTATATCTGAAATGCCTATCGACACCTATATCTGAAATGCCTATCGACACCTATATCTGAAATGCCTATCGACACCTATATCTGAAATGCCTATCGACACATATATCTGAAATGCCTATCGACACCTATATCTGAAATGCCTATCGACACCTATATCTGAAATGCCTATCGACACCTATTTTTGAAATGCCTATCGGAAACTACATCTGAAATGCCTATCAGCACCTATATTTGAAATGCCTATCGGCAACCATATCTGGAGTGCCTATCGGCACCTATATTTAAAATGCCTATCGGCTTCTATATCTGAAATGCCTATCGGCACCTATTTTTAAAATGCCAATCGGCAACTATATCTGAAATGCCTATCGGCACCTATATCTGAAATGCCTATCGACACCTATATCTGAAATGCCTATCGACACCTATATCTGAAATGCCTATCGACACCTATATCTGAAATGCCTATCGACACCTATATCTGAAATGCCTATCGACACCTATATCTGAAATGCCTATCGACACCTATATCTGAAATGCCTATCGACACCTATATCTGGAATGCCTATCGACACCTATTTTTGAAATGCCTATCGGAAACTACATCTGAAATGCCTATCAGCACCTATATTTGAAATGCCTATCGGCAACCATATCTGGAATGCCTATCGGCACCTATATTTGAAATGCCTATCGGCTTCTATATCTGAAATGCCTATCGGCACCTATTTTTAAAATTGCCAATCGGCAACTATATCTGAAATGCCTATCGGCACCTATATCTGAAATGCCTATCGACACCTATATCTGAAATGCCTATCGACACCTATATCTGAAATGCCTATCGACACCTATATCTGAAATGCCTATCGACACCTATATCTGAAATGCCTATCGACACCTATATCTGAAATGCCTATCGACACCTATATCTGAAATGCCTATCGACACCTATATCTGAAATGCCTATCGACACCTATTTTTGAAATGCCTATCGGAAACTACATCTAAAATGCCTATCAGCACCTATATTTGAAATGCCTATCGGCAACCATATCTGGAATGCCTATCGGCACCTATATTTGAAATGCCTATCGGCTTCTATATCTGAAATGCCTATCGGCACCTATTTTTAAAATGCCAATCGGCAATTATATCTGATATGCCTATCGGCACCTATATCTGAAATGCCTATCGACACTTATATCTGAAATGCCTATCGACACCTATATCTGAAATGCCTATCGACACCTATATCTGAAATGCCTATCGACACCTATATCTGAAATGCCTATCGACACCTATATCTGAAATGCCTATCGACACCTATATCTGAAATGCTTATCGACACCTATATCTGAAATGCCTATCGACACCTATTTTTGAAATGCCTATCGGAAACTACATCTGAAATGCCTATCAGCACCTATATTTGAAATGCCTATCAGCAACCATATCTGGAATGCCTATCAGCACCTATATTTGAAATGCCTATCGGCTTCTATATCTGAAATGCCTATCGGCACCTATTTTTAAAATGCCAATCGGCAACTATATCTGAAATGCCTATCGGCACCTATATCTGAAATGCCTATCGACACCTATATCTGAAATGCCTATCGACACCTATATCTGAAATGCCTATCGACACCTATATCTGAAATGCCTATCGACACCTATATCTGAAATGCCTATCGACACCTATATCTGAAATGCCTATCGACACCTATATCTGAAATGCCTATCGACACCTATATCTGAAATGCCCATCGACACCTATATCTGAAATGCCTATCGACACCTATATCTGAAATGCCTGTCGACACCTATATCTAAAATGCCTATCGACACCTATATCTGAAATGCCTATCGACACCTATTTTTGAAATGCCTATCGGAAACTACATCTGAAATGCCTATCAGCACCTATATTTGAAATGCCTATCGGCAACCGTATCTGGAATGCCTATCGGCACCTATATTTGAAATGCCTATCGGCTTCTATATCTGAAATGCCTATCGGCACCTATTTTTAAAATGCCAATCGGCAACTATATCTGAAATGCCTATCGGCACCTATATCTGAAATGCCTATCGGCTTCTATATCTGAAATGCCTATCGGCACCTATATCTGAAATGCCTATCGACACCTATATCTGAAATGCCTATCGACACCTATATCTGAAATGCCTATCGACACCTATATCTGAAATGCCTATCGGCACCTATATCTGAAATGCCTATCGACACCTATTTTTGAAATGCCTATCGGAAACTACATCTAAAATGCCTATCAGCACCTATATTTGAAATGCCGATCGGCAACCATATCTGGAATGCCTATCGGCACCTATATTTGAAATGCCTATCGGCTTCTATATCTGAAATGCCTATCGGCACCTATTTTTAAAATGCCAATCGGCAATTATATCTGAAATGCCTATCGGCACCTATATCTGAAATGCCTATCGACACCTATATCTGAAATGCCTATCGACACCTATATCTGAAATGCCTATCGACACCTATATCTGAAATGCCTATCGACACCTATATCTGAAATGCCTATCGACACCTATATCTGAAATGCCTATCGACACCTATATCTGAAATGCCTATCGACACCTATATCTGAAATGCCTATCGACACCTATATCTGAAATGCCTATCGACACCTATTTTTGAAATGCCTATCGGAAACTACATCTGAAATGCCTATCAGCACCTATATTTGAAATGCCTATCGGCAACCATATCTGGAATGCCTATCGGCACCTATATTTGAAATGCTTATCGGCTTCTATATCTGAAGTGCCTATCGGCACCTATTTTTAAAATGCCAATCGGCAACTATATCAGAAATGCCTATCGGCACCTATATCTAAAATGCCTATCGACACCTATATCTGAAATGCCTATCGACACCTATTTTTGAAATGCCTATCGGAAACTACATCTGAAATGCCTATCAGCACCTATATTTGAAATGCCTATCGGCAACCATATCTGGAATGCCTATCGGCACCTATATTTGAAATGCCTATCGGCTTCTATATCTGAAATGCCTATCGGCACCTATTTTTAAAATGCCAATCGGCAACTATATCTGAAATGCCTATCGGCACCTATATCTGAAATGCCTATCGACACCTATATCTGAAATGCCTATCGACACCTATATCTGAAATGCCTATCGACACCTATATCTGAAATGCCTATCAACACCTATATCTGAAATGCCTATCGACACCTATATCTGAAATGCCTATCGACACCTATAACTGAAATGCCTATCGACACCTATATCTGAAATGCCTATCGACACCTATTTTTGAAATGCCTATCGGAAACTACATCTGAAATGCCTATCAGCACCTATATTTGAAATGCCTATCGGCAACCATATCTGGAATGCCTATCGGCACCTATATTTGAAATGCCTATCAACACCTATATCTGAAATGCCTATCGGCACCTATTTTTAAAATGCCAATCGGCAACTATATCTGAAATGCTTATCGGCACCTATATCTGAAATGCCTATCGACACCTATATCTGAAATGCCTATCGACACCTATATCTGAAATGCCTATCGACACCTATATCTGAAATGCCTATCGACACCTATATCTGAAATGCCTATCGACACCTATATCTGAAATGCCTATCGACACCTATATCTGAAATGCCTATCGACACCTATATCTGAAATGCCTATCGACACCTATATCTGAAATGCCTATCGACACCTATTTTTTAAATGCCTATCGGAAACTACATCTGAAATGCCTATCAGCACCTATATTTGAAATGCCTATCGGCAACCATATCTGGAATGCCTATCGGCACCTATATTTGAAATGCCTATCGGCTTCTATATCTGAAATGCCTATCGGCACCTATTTTTAAAATGCCAATCGGCAACTATATCTGAAATGCCTATCGACACCTATATCTGAAATGCCTATCGACACCTATATCTGAAATGCCTATCGACACCTATATCTGAAATGCCTATCGACACCTATATCTGAAATGCCTATCGACACCTATATCTGAAATGCCTATCGACACCTATATCTGAAATGCCTATCGACACCTATATCTGAAATGCCTATCGACACCTATTTTTGAAATGCCTATCGGAAACTACATCTGAAATGCCTATCAGCACCTATATTTGAAATGCCTATCGGCAACCATATCTGGAATGCCTATCGGCACCTATATTTGAAATGCCTATCGGCTTCTATATCTGAAATGCCTATCGGCACCTATTTTTAAAAAGCCAATCGGCAACTATATCTGAAATGCCTATCGGCACCTATATCTGAAATGCCTATCGACACCTATATCTGAAATGCCTATCGACACCTATATCTGAAATGCCTATCGACACCTATATCTGAAATGCCTATCGACACCTATATCTGAAATGCCTATCGACACCTATATCTGAAATGCCTATCGACACCTATATCTGAAATGCCTATCGACACCTATTTTTGAGATGCCTATCGGAAACTACATCTGAAATGCCTATCAGCACCAATGTTTGAAATGCCTATCGGCAACCATATCTGAATTGCCTATCGACACCTATATTTGAAATACCTATCGCCTTCTATATCTGAAAAGCCTATCGGCACCTATTTTTAAAATGCCAATCGGCAACTATATCTGAAATGCCTATCGGCACCTATATCTGAAATGCCTATCGGCATTAATTTTTGAAATGCCTATCGGAAACTACAACTGAAATGCCTAACAGCACCTATATTTGAAATGCCTATCGGCAACCATATCTGGAATGCCTATCGGCACCTATATTTGAAATGCCTATCGGCTTCTATATCTGAAATGCCTATCGGCACCTATTTTTAAAATGCCAATCGGCAACTATATCTGAAATGCCTATCGGCACCTATATCTAAAATGCCTATCGGCACCTATTTTTGAAATGCCAATCGGAAACTTCATCTGAAATGCCTATCAGCACCTATACTTGAAATGCCTATCGGCAACCATATCTGGAATGCCTATCGGCACCTATATTTGAAATGCCTATCGGCTTCTATATCTAAAATGCCTATCGGCACCTATTTTTAAAATGCCAATCGGCAACTATATCTGAAATGCCTTTCGGCACCTATATCTGAAATGCCTATCGACACCTATATCTGAAATGCCTTTCGACACCTATATCTGAAATGCCTATCGACACCTATATCCGAAATGCCTATCGACACCAATATCTAAAATGCCTATCGACACCTATATCTGAAATGCCTATCGACACATATATCTGAAATGCCTATCGACACCTATTTTTGAAATGCCTATCGGAAACTACATCTGCAATGCCTATCAGCACCTATATTTGAAATGCCTATCGGCAACCATATCTGGAATGCCTATCGGCACCTATATTTGAAATGCCTATCGGCTTCTATATCTGAAATGCCTATCGGCACCTATTTTTAAAATGCCAATCGGCAACTATATCTGAAATGCCTATCGGCACCTATATCTGAAATGCCTATCGACACCTATATCTGAAATGCCTATCGACACCTATATCTGAAATGCCTATCGACACCTATATCTGAAATGCCTATCGACACCTATATCTGAAATGCCTATCGACGCCTATATCTGAAATGCCTATCGACACCTATATCTGAAATGCCTATCGACACCTATATCTGAAATGCCTATCGACACCTATTTTTGAAATGCCTATCGGAAACTACATCTGAAATGCCTATCAGCACCTATATTTGAAATGCCTAACGGCAACCATATCTGGAATGCCTATCGGCACCTATATTTGAAATGCCTATCGGCTTCTATATCTGAAATGCCTATCAGCACCTATTTTTAAAATGCCAATCGGCAATTATATCTGAAATGCCTATCGGCACCTATATCTGAAATGCCTATCGACACCTATATCTGAAATGCCTATCGACACCTATATCTGAAATGCCTATCGACACCTATATCTGAAATGCCTATCGACACCTATATCTGAAATGCCTATCGACACCTATATCTGAAATGCCTTTCGACACCTATATCTGAAATGCCTATCGACACCTATATCTGAAATGCCTATCGACACCTATTTTTGAAATGCCTATCGGAAACTACATCTGAAATGCCTATCAGCACCTATATTTGAAATGCCTATCGGCAACCATATCTGGAATGCCTATCGGCACCTATATTTGAAATGCCTATCGGCTTCTATATCTGAAATGCCTATCGGCACCTATTTTTAAAATGCCAATCGGCAACTATATCTGAAATGCCTATCGGCACCTATATCTGAAATGCCTATCGACACCTATATCTGAAATGCCTATCGACACCTATATCTGAAATGCCTATCGACACCTATATCTGAAATGCCTATCGACACCTATATCTGAAATGCCTATCGACACCTATATCTGAAATGCCTATCGACACCTATATCTGAAATGCCTATCGACACCTATATCTGAAATGCCTATCGATACCTATATCTGAAATGCCTATCGACACCTATTTTTGAGATGCCTATCGGAAACTACATCTGAAATGCCTATCAGCACCAACGTTTGAAATGCCTATCGGCAACCATATCTGAAATGCCTATCGACACCTATATTTGAAATACCTATCGGCTTCTATATCTGAAAAGCCTATCGGCACCTATTTTTAAAATGCCAATCGGCAACTATATCTGAAATGCCTATCGGCCGCTATATCTGAAATGCCTATCGGCATCAATTTTTGAAATGCCTATCGGAAACTACATCTGAAATGCCTATCAGCACCTATATTTGAAATGCCTATCGGCCACCATATCTGGAATGCCTATCGGCACCTATATTTGAAATGCCTATCGGCTTCTATATCTGAAATGCCTATCGGCACCTATTTTTAAAATGCCAATCGGCAACTATATCTGAAATGCCTATCGGCACCTATATCTAAAATGCCTATCGGCACCTATTTTTGAAATGCCAATCGGAAACTACATTTAAAATGCCTATCGGCACCTATTTTTAAAATGCCTATCGGAAACTATATCTGAAATTCCTATCAGCACCTATATTTGAAATGCCTATCGGCTTCTATATCTGAAATGCCTATCGGCACCTATTTTTAAAATGTCAATCGGCAACTATATCTGAAGTGCCTATCGGCACCTATATCTGAAATGCCTATCGGCACCTATTTTTGAAATGCTTATCGAAAACGACATCTGAAATGCCTATCAGCACCTATATTTGAAATGCCTATCGGCAACCACATCAGAAATGCCTATCGGCACCTATATCTGAAATGCCTTTCGGTATTTATATCTGAAATGCCTATCGACACCTATATTTGAAATGCCTATCGGCACCTATTTTTGAAATGCCTATCGGAAACTACATCTAAAATGCCTATCGGCACCTATTTTTAAAATGCCAATCGGCAACTATATCTGAAATGCCTATCGGCACCTATATCTGAAATGCCTATCGGCACCTATTTTTGAAATGCCTATCGGAAACTACATCTAAAATGCCAATCGGCACCTATTTTTAAAATGCCAATCGGCAACTATATCTGAAATGCCTATCGGCACCTATATCTGAAATGCCTATCGGCACCTATTTTTGAAATGCTTATCGAAAACGACATCTGAAATGCCTATCAGCACCTATATTTGAAATGCCTATCGGCAACCACATCAGAAATGCCTATCGACACCTATATTTGAAATACCTATTGGCTTCTATATCTGAAATGACTATCGGCACCTATTTTTAAAATGCCAATCGGCAACTATATCTAAAATGCCTATCGGCACCTATATCTGAAATGCCTATTGCCACCAATTTTTGAAATGCCTATCGGAAACTACATCTGAAATTCCTATCAGCACCTATATTTGAAATGCCTATCGGCACCTATATTTTAAATGCCTATCGGCAACTATATCTGATATGCCTATCGGCACTTATATCTGAAATGCCTATCGGCACCTATTTTTGACAAGCCTATCGGAAACTACATCTAAAATGCCTATCGGCACCTATTTTTAAAATGCCAATCGGCAACTATATCTGAAATGCCTATCGGCACCTATATCTGAAATGCCTATCGGGACCTATTTTTGAAATGCCTATCGGAAACTACATCTGAAATGCCTAACAGCACCTATATTTGAAGTGCATATCGGCAACCATATCTGAAATGCCTATCGACACCTATATTTGAAATACCTATCGGCTTCTATATCTGAAATGCCTATCGGCACCTATTTTTAAAATGCCAATCGGCAACTATATCTAAAATGCCTATCGGCACCTATATCTGAAATGCCTATTGGCACCAATTTTTGAAATGCCTATCGGAAACTACATCTGAAATGCCTATCAGCACCTATATTTGAAATGCCTACCGGCAACCATATCTGGAATGCCTATCGGCACGTATATTTGAAATGCCTATTGGCTTCTATATCTGAAATGCCTATCGACACCTATTTTTAAAATGCCAATTGGCAACTATATCTGAAATGCCTATCGGCACCTGTTTTTAAAATGCCAATCGGCAACTATATCTGAAATGCCTATCGGCACCTATATCTGAAATGCCTATCGGCATCAATTTTTGAAATGCCTATCGGAAACTACATTTAAAATGCCTATCAGCACCTATATTTGAAACGCCTATCGGCAACCATATCTGGAATGCCTATCGGCACCTATATTTGAAATGCCTATCGGCTCTTATATCTGAAATACCTATCGGCACCTATTTTTAAAATGCCAATTGGCATCTATATCTGAAATGCCTATCGGCACCTATATCAAAAATGCCTATCGGCACCTATTTTTGAAATGCCTATCGGAAACTACATCTGAAATGCCTATCAGCACCTATATTTGAAATGCCTATCGGCAACCATATCTGGAATGCCTATCGGCACCTATATTTGAAATGCCTATCGGCTTCTATATCTGAAATGCCTATCGGCACCTATTTTTAAAATGCCAATCGGCAACTATATCTGAAATGCCTAACGGCACCTATATTTTAAATGCCTATCGGCAACTATATCTGATATGCCTATTGGCACCTATATCTGAAATGCCTATCGGCACCTATTTTTGAAATGCCTATCGGAAACTACATCTAAAATGCCTATCGGCACCTATTTTTAAAATGCCAATCGGCAACTATATCTGAAATGCCTATCGGCACCTATATCTGAAATGCCTATCGGCACCTATTTTTGAAATGCCTATCGGAAACTACATCTAAAATGCCAATCGGCACCTATTTTTAAAATGCCAATCGGTAACTATAGCTGAAATGCCTATCGGCACCTATATCTGAAATGCCTATCGGCACCTATTTTTGAAATGCTTATCGAAAACGACATCTGAAATGCCTATCAGCACCTATATTTGAAATGCCTATCGGCAACCACATCAGAAATGCCTATCGACACCTATATTTGAAATACCTATCGGCTTCTATATCTGAAATGCCTATCGGCACCTATTTTTAAAATGCCAATCGGCAACTATTTCTAAAATGCCTATCGGCACCTATATCTGAAATGCCTATTGGCACCAATTTTTGAAATGCCTATCGGAAACTACATCTGAAATGCCTATCAGCACCTATATTTTAAATGCTTATCGGCAACTATATCTGATTATGCCTATCGGCAACTATATCTGAAATGCCTATCGGCACCTATTTTTGACATGCCTATCGGAAACTACATCTAAAATGCCTATCGGCACCTATTTTTAAAATGCCAATCGGCAACTATATCTGAAATGCCTATCGGCACCTATATCTGAAATGCCTATCGGGACCTATTTTTGAAATGCCTATCGGAAACTACATCTGAAATGCCTAACGGCACCTATATTTGAAGTGCATATCGGCAACCATATCTGAAATGCCTATCGACACCTATATTTGAAATACCTATCGGCTTCTATATCTGAAATGCCTATCGGCACCTATTTTTAAAATGCCAATCGGCAACTATATCTAAAATGCCTATCGGCACCTATATCTGAAATGCCTATTGGCACCAATTTTTAAAATGCCTATCGGAAACTACATCTGAAATGCCTATCAGCACCTATATTTGAATAGCCTACCGGCAACCATATCTGGAATGCCTATCGGCACGTATATTTGAAATGCCTATTGGCTTCTATATCTGAAATGCCTATCAACACCTATTTTTAAAATGCCAATTGGCAACTATATCTGAAATGCCTATCGGCACCTGTTTTTAAAATGCCAATCGGCAACTATATCTGAAATGCCTATCGGCACCTATATCTGAAATGCCTATCGGCATCAATTTTTGAAATGCCTATCGGAAACTACATTTAAAATGCCTATCAGCACCTATATTTGAAATGCCTATCGGCAACCATATTTGGAATGCCTATCGGCACCTATATTTGAAATGCCTATCGGCTCTTATATCTGAAATACCTATCGGCACCTATTTTTAAAATGCCAATTGGCATCTATATCTGAAATGCCTATCGGCACCTATATCTAAAATGCCTATCGGCACCTATTTTTGAAATGCCTATCGGAAACTACATCTGAAATGCCTATCAGCATCTATATTTGAAATGCCTATCGGCAACCATATCTGGAATGCCTATCGGCACCTATATTTGGAATGCCTATCGGCTTCTATATCTGAAATGCCTATCGGCACCTATTTTTAAAATGCCAATCGGCAACTATATCTGAAATGCCTATCGGCACCTATATCTAAAATGCCTATCGGCACCTATTTTTGAAATGCCTATCGGAAACTACATCACAAATGCCTATCAGCACCTATATTTGAAATGCATATCGGCAACCACATCAGAAATGCCTATCGGCACCTATATCTGAAATGCCTTTCGGCATTTATATCTGAAATGCCTATCGACACCTATATTTGAAATGCCTATCGGCACCTATATTTGAAATGCCTATCGGCTTCTATATCTGAAATCCCTATCGGCACCTATTATTAAAATGCCAATCGGCAAATATATCTGAAATGCCTATCGGCACCTATATCTGAAGTGCCTATCGGCACCTATTTTTGAAATGCCTATCGGAAACTACATCTGAAATGCCTATCAGCACCAATATTTGAAATGCCTATCGGCAACCATATCTGAAATGCCTATCGACACCTATATTTGAAATACCTATGGGCTTCTATATCTGAAATGCCTATCGGCACCTATTTTTAAAATGCCTTTCGGAAACTACATCTGAAATGCCTATCTGCTCCTATATTTGAAATGCCTATCGGCAAATATATCTGGAATGCCTATCGGCACCTATATTTAAAATGCCTATTGGCTTCTATATCTGAAATGCCTATCGGCACCTATTTTTAAAATGCCAATCGGCAACTATATCTGAAATGCCTATCGGCACCTATATCTGAAATGCCTATCGGCACCTATTTTTGAAATGCCTATCGAAAACTACATCTGAAATGCCTATCAGCACCTATATTTGAAATGCCTATCAGGAACCACATCAGAAATGCCTATCGGCACCTATATCTGAAATGCCATTCGGCATTTATATCTGAAATGCCTATCGACACCTATATTTGAAATGTCTATAGGCACCTATATTTTAAATGCCTATCGGCAACTATATCTGATATGCCTATCGGCACCTATATCTGAAATGCCTATCGGCACCTATTTTTTAAATGCCTATCGGAAACTACATCTAAAATGCCTATCGGCACCTATTTTTAAAATGCCAATCGGCAACTATATCTTAAATGCCTATCGGCACCTATATCTGAAATGCCTATCGGCACCTATATCTGAAATGCCTATCGGCACCTGTTTTTGAAATGCCTATCGGAAACTACATCTGAAATGCCTATTAGCACCTATATCTGAAATGCCTATCGGCAACCATATCTGAAATGCCTATCGACACCTATATTTGAAATACCTATCGGCTTCTATATCTGAAATGCCTATCGGCACCTATTTTTAAAATGCCAATCGGCAACTATATCTGAAATGCCTATCGGCATTAATTTTTGAAATGCCTATCGGAAACTACATCTGAAATGCCTATCAGCACCTATATTTGAAATGCCTATCGGCAACCATATCTGAAATGCCTATCGACACCTATATTTGAAATACCTATCGGCTTCTATATCTGAAATGCCTATCGGCACCTATTTTTAAAATGCCAATCGGCAACTATATCTGAAATGCCTATCGGCACCTATATCTGAAATGCTTATCGGCACCAATTTTTGAAATGCCTATCGGAAACTACATCTGAAATGCCTATCAGCACCTATATTTGAAATGCCTATCGGCAACCATATCTGGAATGCCTATCGGCACCTATATTTGAAATGCCTATTGGTACCTATTTTTGAAATGCCTATCGGAAACTACATCTGAAATGCCTATTGGTACCTATTTTTGAAATGCCTATCGGAAACTACATCTGAAATGCCTATCAGCACTTATATTTGAAATACCTATCGGCAGCCATATCTGGAATGCCTATCGGCACCTATATTTGAAATGCCTATCGGCTTCTATAACTGAAATGCCTATCGGCACCTATTTTTAAAATGCCAATCGGCAACTATATCTGAAATGCCTATCGTCACCTATATCTGAAATGTCTATCGGCACCTATTTTTGAAATGCCTTACGGAAACTACATCTGAAATGCCTATCTGCTCCTATATTTGAAATGCCTATCAGCAACCATATCTGAAATGCCAATCGACACCTATATTTGAAATACCTATCGGCTTCTATATCTGAAATGCCTATCGGCACCTGTTTTTAAAATGCCAATCGGCAACTATATCTAAAATGCCTATCAGCACCTATATTTGAAATGCCTATCGGCAACCATATCTGGAATACCTATCGGCACCTATATTTGAAATGCCTATTGGTTTCTATATCTGAAATGCCTATCGGCACCTGTTTTTAAAATGCCAATTGGCAACTATATCTGAAATGCCTATCGGCACCTATATCTGAAATGCCTATCGGCACCTATTTTTGAAATGCCTATCGGAAACTACATCTGAAATGCCTATCAGCACCTATATTTGAAATGCCTATCGGCAACCATATCTGGAATGCCTATCGGCACCTATATTTAAATTGCCTATCGGCTTCTATATCTGAAATGCCTATCGACACTTATTTTTAAAATGCCAATCGGCAACTATATCTGAAATGCCTATCGGCACCTATATCTGAAATGCCTATCGGCACCAATTTTTGAAATGCCTATCGGAAACTACATCTGGAATGCCTATCAGCACCTATATTTTAAATGCCTATCGGCAAACATATCTGGAATGCCTATCGGCACCTATATTTGAAATGCCTATCGGCTTCTATATCTGAAATGCCTATCGACACTTATTTTTAAAATGCCAATCGGCAACTATATCTGAAATGCCTATCGGCACCTATATCTGAAATGCCTATCGGCACTAATTTTTGAAATGCCTATCGGAAACTACATCTGAAATGCCTATCGGCACCTATATTTGAAATGCCTATCGGCAACCATATCTGAAATGCCTATCGACACCTATATTTGAAATACCTATCGGCTTCTATATCTGAAATGCCTATCGGCACCTATTTTTAAAATGCCAATCGGCAACTATATCTGAAGTGCCTATCGGCACCTATATCTGAAATGCCTATCGGCACCTATTTTTGAAATGCTTATCGAAAACGACATCTGAAATGCCTATCAGCACCTATATTTGAAATGCCTATCGGCAACCACATCAGAAATGCCTATCGGCACCTATATCTGAAATGCCTTTTGGTATTTATATCTGAAATGCCTATCGACACCTATATTTGAAATGGCTATCGGCACCTATATTTTAAATGCCTATCGGCAACTATATCTGATATGCCTATCGGCACCTATATCTGAAATGCCTATCGGCACCTATTTTTGAAGTGCCTATCGGAAACTACATCTAAAATGCCTATCGGCACCTATTTTTAAAATGCCAATCGGCAACTATATCTGAAATGCCTATCGGCACCTATATCTGAAATGCCTATCGGCACCTATTTTTGAAATGCCTATCGGAAACTACATCTAAAATGCCTATCGGCACCTATTTTTAAAATGCCAATCGGCAACTATATCTGAAATGCCTATCGGCACCTATATCTGAAATGCCTATCGGAACCTATTTTTGAAATGCCTATCGGAAACTACATCTGAAATGCCTATCATCACCTATATTTGAAGTGCATATCGGCAACCATATGTGAAATGCCTATCGACACCTATATTTGAAATGCCTATCGGCTTCTATATCTGAAATGCCTATCGACACCTATTTTTAAAATGCCAATTGGCAACTATATCTGAAATGCCTATCGGCACCTGTTTTTAAAATGCCAATCGGCAACTATATCTGAAATGCCTATCGGCACCTATATCTGAAATGCCAATCGGCACCTATTTTTGAAATGCCTATCGGAAACTACATCTGAAATGCCTATCAGCACCTATATTTGAAATGCCTATCGGCAAACATATTTGGAATGCCTATCGGCACCTATATTTGAAATGCCTATCGGCTTCTATATCTGAAATGCCTATTGGCACCTATTTTTAAAATGCCAATCGGCAACTATATCTGAAAAGCCTATCGGCACCTATATCTGAAATGCCTATCGGCACCTATTTTTGAAATGCCTATCGGAAACTACATCACAAATGCCTATCAGCACCTATATTTAAAATGCCTATCGGCAACCACATCAGAAATGCCTATCGGCACTTATATCTGAAATGCCTTTCGGCATTTATATCTGAAATGCCTATCGACACCTATATTTGAAATGCCTATCGATACCTATATTTTAAATGCCTATCGGCAACTATATCTGATATGCCTATCGGCACCTATAACTGAAATGCCCATCGGCACTTATTTTTTAAATGCCTATCGGAAACTACATATGGAATGCCTATCAGCACCTATATTTGAAATGCCTATCGGCAACTATATCTGGAATGCCTATCGGCACCTATATTTGAAATGCCTATCGGCATCTATATCTGAAATGCCTATCGAAACTTATTTTTAAAATGCCAATCGGCAACTATTTTTAAAATGCCAATCGGCAACTATATCTGAAATGCCTATCGGCACCTATATCTGAAATGCCTATCGGCACCTATTTTTGAAATGCCTATCGGAAACTACATCACAAATGCCTTTCAGCACCTATATTTAAAATGCCTATCGGCAACCACATCAGAAATGCCTATCGGCACCTATATCTGAAATGCCTTTCGGTATTTATATCTGAAATGCCTATCGACACCTATATTTGAAATGCCTATCGGCACCTATATTTTTAATGCCTATCGGCAACTATATCTGATATGCCTATCGGCACCTATATCTGGAATGCCTATCGGCACCTATTTTTGAAATGCCTATCGGAAACTACATCTAAAATGCCTATCGGCACCTATTTTTAAAATGCCAATCGGCAACTATATCTGAAATGCCTATCGGCACCTATATCTGAAATGCCTATCGACACCTATATTTGAAATACCTATCGGCTTCTATATCTGAAATGCCTATCGGCACCTATTTTTAAAATGCCAATCGGCAACTATATCTGAAGTGCCTATCGGCACCTATATCTGAAATGCCTATCGGCACCTATTTTTGAAATGCTTATCGAAAACGACATCTGAAATGCCTATCAGCACCTATATTTGAAATGCCTATCGGCAACCACATCAGAAATGCCTATCGGCACCTATATCTGAAATGCCTTTTGGTATTTATATCTGAAATGCCTATCGACACCTATATTTGAAATGGCTATCGGCACCTATATTTTAAATGCCTATCGGCAACTATATCTGATATGCCTATCGGCACCTATATCTGAAATGCCTATCGGCACCTATTTTTGAAGTGCCTATCGGAAACTACATCTAAAATGCCTATCGGCACCTATTTTTAAAATGCCAATCGGCAACTATATCTGAAATGCCTATCGGCACCTATATCTGAAATGCCTATCGGCACCTATTTTTGAAATGCCTATCGGAAACTACATCTAAAATGCCTATCGGCACCTATTTTTAAAATGCCAATCGGCAACTATATCTGAAATGCCTATCGGCACCTATATCTGAAATGCCTATCGGAACCTATTTTTGAAATGCCTATCGGAAACTACATCTGAAATGCCTATCATCACCTATATTTGAAGTGCATATTGGCAACCATATGTGAAATGCCTATCGACACCTATATTTGAAATGCCTATCGGCTTCTATATCTGAAATGCCTATCGACACCTATTTTTAAAATGCCAATTGGCAACTATATCTGAAATGCCTATCGGCACCTGTTTTTAAAATGCCAATCGGCAACTATATCTGAAATGCCTATCGGCACCTATATCTGAAATGCCAATCAGCACCTATTTTTGAAATGCCTATCGGAAACTACATCTGAAATGCCTATCAGCACCTATATTTGAAATGCCTATCGGCAAACATATTTGGAATGCCTATCGGCACCTATATTTGAAATGCCTATCGGCTTCTATATCTGAAATGCCTATTGGCACCTATTTTTAAAATGCCAATCGGCAACTATATCTGAAAAGCCTATCGGCACCTATATCTGAAATGCCTATCGGCACCTATTTTTGAAATGCCTATCGGAAACTACATCACAAATGCCTATCAGCACCTATATTTAAAATGCCTATCGGCAACCACATCAGAAATGCCTATCGGCACTTATATCTGAAATGCCTTTCGGCATTTATATCTGAAATGCCTATCGAAACCTATATTTGAAATGCCTATCGATACCTATATTTTAAATGCCTATCGGCAACTATATCTGATATGCCTATCGGCACCTATAACTGAAATGCCCATCGGCACTTATTTTTTAAATGCCTATCGGAAACTACATATGGAATGCCTATCAGCACCTATATTTGAAATGCCTATCGGCAACTATATCTGGAATGCCTATCGGCACCTATATTTGAAATGCCTATCGGCATCTATATCTGAAATGCCTATCGAAACTTATTTTTAAAATGCCAATCGGCAACTATTTTTAAAATGCCAATCGGCAACTATATCTGAAATGCCTATCGGCACCTATATCTGAAATGCCTATCGGCACCTATTTTTGAAATGCCTATCGGAAACTACATCACAAATGCCTTTCAGCACCTATATTTAAAATGCCTATCGGCAACCACATCAGAAATGCCTATCGGCACCTATATCTGAAATGCCTTTCGGTATTTATATCTGAAATGCCTATCGACACCTATATTTGAAATGCCTATCGGCACCTATATTTTTAATGCCTATCGGCAACTATATCTGATATGCCTATCGGCACCTATATCTGGAATGCCTATCGGCACCTATTTTTGAAATGCCTATCGGAAACTACATCTAAAATGCCTATCGGCACCTATTTTTAAAATGCCAATCGGCAACTATATCTGAAATGCCTATCGGCACCTATATCTGAAATGCCTATCGGCACCTATTTTTGAAATGCCTATCGGAAACTACATCTAAAATGCCAATCGGCACCTATTTTTAAAATGCCAATCGGCAACTATATCTGAAATGCCTATCGGCACCTATATCTGAAATGCCTATCGGCACCTATTTTTGAAATGCTTATCGAAAACGACATCTGAAATGCCTATCAGCACCTATATTTGAAATGCCTATCGGCAACCACATCAGAAATGCCTATCGACACCTATATTTGAAATACCTATTGGCTTCTATATCTGAAATGACTATCGGCACCTATTTTTAAAATGCCAATCGGCAACTATATCTAAAATGCCTATCGGCACCTATATCTGAAATGCCTATAGCCACCAATTTTTGAAATGCCTATCGGAAACTACGTCTGAAATTCCTATCAGCACCTATATTTGAAATGCCTATCGGCACCTATATTTTAAATGCCTATCGGCAACTATATCTGATATGCCTATCGGCACCTATATCAGAAATGCCTATCGGCACCTATTTTTGACAAGCCTATCGGAAACTACATCTAAAATGCCTATCGGCACCTATTTTTAAAATGCCAATCGGCAACTATATCTGAAATGCCTATCGGCACCTATATCTGAAATGCCTATCGGGACCTATTTTTGAAATGCCTATCGGAAACTACATCTGAAATGCCTAACAGCACCTATATTTGAAGTGCATATCGGCAACCATATCTGAAATGCCTATCGACACCTATATTTGAAATACCTATCGGCTTCTATATCTGAAATGCCTATCGGCACCTATTTTTAAAATGCCAATCGGCAACTATATCTAAAATGCCTATCGGCACCTATATCTGAAATGCCTATTGGCACCAATTTTTGAAATGCCTATCGGAAACTACATCTGAAATGCCTATCAGCACCTATATTTGAAATGCCTACCGGCAACCATATCTGGAATGCCTATCGGCACCTATATTTGAAATGCCTATCGGCTCTTATATCTGAAATACCTATCGGCACCTATTTTTAAAATGCCAATTGGCATCTATATCTGAAATGCCTATCGGCACCTATATCTAAAATGCCTATCGGCACCTATTTTTGAAATGCCTATCGGAAACTACATCTGAAATGCCTATCAGCACCTATATTTGAAATGCCTATCGGCAACCATATCTGGAATGCCTATCGGCACCTATATTTGAAATGCCTATCGGCTTCTATATCTGAAATGCCTATCGGCACCTATTTTTAAAATGCCAATCGGCAACTATATCTGAAATGCCTATCGGCACCTATATTTTAAATGCCTATCGGCAACTATATCTGATATGCCTATCGGCACCTATATCTGAAATGCCTATCGGCACCTATTTTTGAAATGCCTATCGGAAACTACATCTAAAATGCCTATCGGCACCTATTTTTAAAATGCCAATCGGCAACTATATCTGAAATGCCTATCGGCACCTATATCTGAAATGCCTATCGGCACCTATTTTTGAAATGCCTATCGGAAACTACAACTAAAATGCCAATCGGCACCTATTTTTAAAATGCCAATCGGTAACTATAGCTGAAATGCCTATCGGCACCTATATCTGAAATGCCTATCGGCACCTATTTTTGAAATGCTTATCGAAAACGACATCTGAAATGCCTATCAGCACCTATATTTGAAATGCCTATCGGCAACCACATCAGAAATGCCTATCGACACCTATATTTGAAATACCTATCGGCTTCTATATCTGAAATGCCTATCGGCACCTATTTTTAAAATGCCAATCGGCAACTATATCTAAAATGCCTATCGGCACCTATATCTGAAATGCCTATTGGCACCAATTTTTGAAATACCTATCGGAAACTACATCTGAAATGCCTATCAGCACCTATATTTTAAATGCCTATCGGCAACTATATCTGATATGCCTATCGGCACCTATATCTGAAATGCCTATCGGCACCTATTTTTGACATGCCTATCGGAAACTACATCTAAAATGCCTATCGGCACCTATTTTTAAAATGCCAATCGGCAACTATATCTGAAATGCCTATCGGCACCTATATCTGAAATGCCTATCGGGACCTATTTTTGAAATGCCTATCGGAAACTACATCTGAAATGCCTAACAGCACCTTTATTTGAAGTGCATATCGGCAACCATATCTGAAATGCCTATCGACACCTATATTTGAAATACCTATCGGTTTCTATATCTGAAATGCCTATCGGCACCTATTTTTAAAATGCCAATCGGCAACTATATCTAAAATGCCTATCGGCACCTATATCTGAAATGCCTATTGGCACCAATTTTTAAAATGCCTATCGGAAACTACATCTGAAATGCCTATCAGCACCTATATTTGAATAGCCTACCGGCAACCATATCTGGAATGCCTATCGGCACGTATATTTGAAATGCCTATTGGCTTCTATATCTGAAATGCCTATCAACACCTATTTTTAAAATGCCAATTGGCAACTATATCTGAAATGCCTATCGGCACCTGTTTTTAAAATGCCAATCGGCAACTATATCTGAAATGCCTATCGGCACCTATATCTGAAATGCCTATCGGCATCAATTTTTGAAATGCCTATCGGAAACTACATTTAAAATGCCTATCAGCACCTATATTTGAAATGCATATCGGCAACCACATCAGAAATGCCTATCGGCACCTATATCTGAAATGCCTTTCGGCATTTTTATCTGAAATGCCTATCGACACCTATATTTGAAATGCCTATCGGCACCTATATTTGAAATGCCTATCGGCTTCTATATCTGAAATCCCTATCGGCACCTATTTTTAAAATGCCAATCGGCAAATATATCTGAAATGCCTATCGGCACCTATATCTGAAGTGCCTATCGGCACCTATTTTTGAAATGCCTATCGGAAACTACATCTGAAATGCCTATCAGCACCAATATTTGAAATGCCTATCGGCAACCATATCTGAAATGCCTATCGACACCTATATTTGAAATACCTATCGGCTTCTATATCTGAAATGCCTATCGGCACCTGTTTTTAAAATGCCAATCGGCAACTATATCTGAAATGCCTATCGGCACCTATATCTGATAAGCCTATCGGCACCAATTTTTGAAATGCCTATCGGAAACTACATCTGAAACGCCTATCAGCACCTATATTTGAAATGCCTATCGGCAAATATATCTGGAATGCCTATCGGCACCTATATTTAAAATGCCTATTGGCTTCTATATCTGAAATGCCTATCGGCACCTATTTTTAAAATGCCAATCGGTAACTATATCTGAAATGCCTATCGGCACCTATATCTGAAATGCCTATCGGCGCCTATTTTTGAAATGCCTATCGAAAACTACATCTGAAATGCCTATCAGCACCTATATTTGAAATGCCTATCAGGAACCACATCAGAAATGCCTATCGGCACCTATATCTGAAATGCCATTCGGCATTTATATCTGAAATGCCTATCGACACCTATATTTGAAATGTCTATCGGCACCTATATTTTAAATGCCTATCGGCAACTATATCTGATATGCCTATCGGCACCTATATCTGAAATGCCAATCGGCACCTATTTTTTAAATGCCTATCGGAAACTACATCTAAAATGCCTATCGGCACCTATTTTTAAAATGCCAATCGGCAACTATATCTTAAATGCCTATCGGGACCTATATCTGAAATGCCTATCGGCACCTATATCTGAAATGCCTATCGGCACCTGTTTTTGAAATGCCTATCGGAAACTACATCTGAAATGCCTATTAGCACCTATATCTGAAATGCCTATCGGCAACCATATCTGAAATGCCTATCGACACCTATATTTGAAATACCTATCGGCTTCTATATCTGAAATGCCTATCGGCACCTATTTTTAAAATGCCAATCGGCAACTATATCTGAAATGCCTATCGGCATTAATTTTTGAAAAGCCTATAGGAAACTACATCTGAAATGCCTATCAGCACCTATATTTGAAATGCCTATCGGCAACCATATCTGAAATGCCTATCGACACCTATATTTGAAATACCTATCGGCTTCTATATCTGAAATGCCTATCGGCACCTATTTTTAAAATGCCAATCGGCAACTATATCTGAAATGCCTTTCGGCACCTATATCTGAAATGCTTATCGGCACCAATTTTTGAAATGCCTATCGGAAACTACATCTGAAATGCCTATCAGCACCTATATTTGAAATGCCTATCGGCAACCATATCTGGAATGCCTATCGGCACCTATATTTGAAATGCCTATTGGTACCTGTTTTTGAAATGCCTATCGGAAACTACATCTGAAATGCCTATTGGTACCTATTTTTGAAATGCCTATCGGAAACTACATCTGAAATGCCTATCAGCACTTATATTTGAAATACCTATCGGCAGCCATATCTGGAATGCCTATCGGCACCTATATTTGAAATGCCTATCGGCTTCTATAACTGAAATGCCTATCGGCACCTATTTTTAAAATGCCAATCGGCAACTATATCTGAAATGCCTATCGTCACCTATATCTGAAATGTCTATCGGCACCTATTTTTGAAATGCCTTACGGAAACTACATCTGAAATGCCTATCTGCTCCTATATTTGAAATGCCTATCAGCAACCATATCTGAAATGCCAATCGACACCTATATTTGAAATACCTATCGGCTTCTATATCTGAAATGCCTATCGGCACCTGTTTTTAAAATGCCAATCGGCAACTATATCTAAAATGTCTATCAGCACCTATATTTGAAATGCCTATCGGCAACCATATCTGGAATGCCTATCGGCACCTATATTTGAAATGCCTATCGGTTTCTATATCTGAAATGCCTATCGGCACCTGTTTTTAAAATGCCAATTGGCAACTATATCTGAAATGCCTATCGGCACCTATATCTGAAATGCCTATCGGCACCTATTTTTGAAATGCCTATCGGAAACTACATCTGAAATGCCTATCAGCACCTATATTTGAAATGCCTATCCGCAACCATATTTGGAATGCCTATCGGCACCTATATTTGAAATGCCTATCAGCTTCTATATCTGAAATGCCTATCGGCACCTATTTTTAAAATGCCAATCGGTAACTATATCTGAAATGCCTATCGGCACCTATATCTGAAAAGCCTATCGGCACCAATTTTTGAAATGCCTATCGGAAACTACATCTGGAATGCCTATCAGCACCTATATTTTAAATGCCTATCGGCAAACATATCTGGAATGCCTATCGGCACCTATATTTGAAATGCCTATCGGCTTCTATATCTGAAATGCCTATCGACACTTATTTTTAAAATGCCAATCGGCAACTATATCTGAAATGCCTATCGGCACCTATATCTGAAATGCCTATCGGCACTAATTTTTGAAATGCCTATCGGAAACTACATCTGAAATGCCTATCGGCACCTATATTTGAAATGCCTATCGGCAACCATATCTGAAATGCCTATCGACACCTATATTTGAAATACCTATCGGCTTCTATATCTGAAATGCCTATCGGCACCTATTTTTAAAATGCCAATCGGCAACTATATCTGAAGTGCCTATCGGCACCTATATCTGAAATGCCTATCGGCACCTATTTTTGAAATGCTTATCGAAAACGACATCTGAAATGCCTATCAGCACCTATATTTGAAATGCCTATCGGCAACCACATCAGAAATGCCTATCGGCACCTATATCTGAAATGCCTTTTGGTATTTATATCTGAAATGCCTATCGACACCTATATTTGAAATGGCTATCGGCACCTATATTTTAAATGCCTATCGGCAACTATATCTGATATGCCTATCGGCACCTATATCTGAAATGCCTATCGGCACCTATTTTTGAAGTGCCTATCGGAAACTACATCTAAAATGCCTATCGGCACCTATTTTTAAAATGCCAATCGGCAACTCTATCTGAAATGCCTATCGGCACCTATATCTGAAATGCCTATCGGCACCTATTTTTGAAATGCCTATCGGAAACTACATCTAAAATGCCTATCGGCACCTATTTTTAAAATGCCAATCGGCAACTATATCTGAAATGCCTATCGGCACCTATATCTGAAATGCCTATCGGAACCTATTTTTGAAATGCCTATCGGAAACTACATCTGAAATGCCTATCATCACCTATATTTGAAGTGCATATCGGCAACCATATGTGAAATGCCTATCGACACCTATATTTGAAATGCCTATCGGCTTCTATATCTGAAATGCCTATCGACACCTATTTTTAAAATGCCAATTGGCAACTATATCTGAAATGCCTATCGGCACCTGTTTTTAAAATGCCAATCGGCAACTATATCTGAAATGCCTATCGGCACCTATATCTGAAATGCCAATCGGCACCTATTTTTGAAATGCCTATCGGAAACTACATCTGAAATGCCTATCAGCACCTATATTTGAAATGCCTATCGGCAACCATATTTGGAATGCCTATCGGCACCTATATTTGAAATGCCTATCGGCTTCTATATCTGAAATGCCTATTGGCACCTATTTTTAAAATGCCAATCGGCAACTATATCTGAAATGCCTATCGGCACCTATATCTGAAATGCCTATCGGCACCTATTTTTGAAATGCCTATCGGAAACTACATCACAAATGCCTATCAGCACCTATATTTAAAATGCCTATCGGCAACCACATCAGAAATGCCTATCGGCACCTATATCTGAAATGCCTTTCGGCATTTATATCTGAAATGCCTATCGACACCTATATTTGAAATGCCTATCGATACCTATATTTTAAATGCCTATCGGCAACTATATCTGATATGCCTATCGGCACCTATAACTGAAATGCCTATCGGCACTTATTTTTTAAATGCCTATCGGAAACTACATATGGAATGCCTATCAGCACCTATATTTGAAATGCCTATCGGCAAATATATCTGGAATGCCTATCGGCACCTATATTTGAAATGCCTATCGGCATCTATATCTGAAATGCCTATCGAAACTTATTTTTAAAATGCCAATCGGCAACTATATCTGAAATGCCTATCGGCACCTATATCTGAAATGCCTATCGGCACTTATTTTTGAAATGCCTATCGGCAACCATATCTGGAATGCCTATCGGCACCTATATTTGAAATGCCTATCGGCTGCTATATCTGAAATGCCTATCGGCACCTATTTTTAAAATGCCAATCGGCAACTATATCTAAAATGCCTATCGGCACCTATATCTGAAATGCCTATCGACACCTATATCTGAAATGCCTATCGACACCTATATCTGAAATGCCTATCGACACCTATATCTAAAATGCCTATCTACACCTATATCTGAAATGCCTATCGACACCTATATCTGAAATGCCTATCGACACCTATATCTGAAATGCCTATCGACACCTATATCTGAAATGCCTATCGACACCTATTTTTGAAATGCCTATCGGAAACTACATCTGAAATGCCTATCAGCACCTATATTTGAAATGCCTATCGGCAACCATATCTGGAATGCCTATCGGCACCTATATTTGAAATGCCTATCGGCTTCTATATCTGAAACGCCTATCGGCACCTTTTTTTAAAATGCCAGTCGGCAACTATATCTGAAATGCCTATCGGCAACCATATCTGAAATGCCTATCGACACCTATATTTGAAATACCTATCGGCTTCTATATCTGAAATGCCTATCGGCACCTATTTTTAAAATGCCAATCGGCAACTATATCTGAAGTGCCTATAGGCACCTATATCTGAAATGCCTATCGGCACCTATTTTTGAAATGCTTATCGAAAACGACATCTGAAATGCCTATCAGCACCTATATTTAAAATGCCTATCGGCAACCACATCAGAAATGCCTATCGGCACCTATATCTGAAATGCCTTTCGGTATTTATATCTCAAATGCCTATCGACACCTATATTTGAAATGGCTATCGGCACCTATATTTTAAATGCCTATCGGCAACTATATCTGATATGCCTATCGGCACCTATATCTGAAATGCCAATCGGCACCTATTTTTGAAGTGCCTATCGGAAACTACATCTAAAATGCCTATCGGCACCTATTTTTAAAATGCAAATCGGTAACTATATCTGAAATGCCTATCGGCACCTATATCTGAAATGCCTATCGGCACCTATTTTTGAAATGCCTATCGGAAACTACATCTGAAATGCCTATCATCACCTATATTTGAAGTGCATATCGGCAACCATATGTGAAATGCCTATCGACACCTATATTTGAAATGCCTATCGGCTTCTATATCTGAAATGCCTATCGACACCTATTTTTAAAATCCCAATTGGCAACTATATCTGAAATGCCTATCGGCACCTGTTTTTAAAATGCCAATCGGCAACTATATCTGAAATGCCTATCGGCACCTATATCTGAAATGCCTATCGGCACCTATTTTTGAAATGCCTATCGGAAACTACATCTGAAATGCCTATCAGCACCTATATTTGAAATGCCTATCGGCAACCATATTTGGAATGCCTATCGGCACCTATATTTGAAATGCCTATCTTCTTCTATATCTGAAATGCCTATCGGCACCTATTTTTAAAATGCCAATCGGCAACTATATCTGAAATGCCTATCGGCACCTATATCTGAAATGCCTATCGGCACCTATTTTTGAAATGCCTATCGGAAACTTCATCACAAATGCCTATCAGCACCTATATTTAAAATGCCTATCGGCAACCACATCAGAAATGCCTATCGGCACCTATATCTGAAATGCCTTTCGGCATTTATATCTGAAATGCCTATCGACACCTATATTTGAAATGCCTATCGATACCTATATTTTAAATGCCTATCGGCAACTATATCTGATATGCCTATCGGCACATATAACTGAAATGCCTATCGGCACTTATTTTTTAAATGCCTATCGGAAACTACATCTGGAATGCCTATCAGCACCTATATTTGAAATGCCTATCGGCAACTATATCTGGAATGCCTATCGGCACCTATATTTGAAATGCCTATCGGCATCTATATCTGAAATGCCTATCGAAACTTATTTTTAAAATGCCAATCGGCAACTATATCTGAAATGCCTATCGGCACCTATATCTGAAATGCCTATCGGCACTTATTTTTGATATGCCTATCGGCAACCATATCTGGAATGCCTATCGGCACCTATATTTGAAATGCCTATCGGCTTCTATATCTGAAATGCCTATCGGCACCTATTTTTAAAATGCCAATCGGCAACTATATCTGAAATGCCTATCGGCACCTATATCTGAAATGCCTATCGACACTTATATATGAAATGCCTATCGACACCTATATCTGAAATGCCCATCGACACCTATATCTGAAATGCCTATCGACACCTATATCTGAAATGCCTATCGACACCTATATCTGAAATGCCTATCGACACCTATATCTGAAATGCCTATCGACACCTATATCTGAAATGCCTATCGACACCTATTTTTGAAATGCCTATCGGAAACTACATCTGAAATGCCTATCAGCACCTATATTTGAATTGCCTATCGGCAACCATATCTGGAATGCCTATCGGCACCTATATTTGAAATGCCTATCGGCTTCTATATCTGAAATGCCTATCGGCACCTATTTTTAAAATGCCAATCGGCAACTATATCTGAAATGCCTATCGGCACCTATATCTGAAATGCCTATCGACACCTATATCTGAAATGCCTATCGACACCTATATCTGAAATGCCTATCGACACCTATATCTGAAATGCCTATCGACACCTATATCTGAAATGCCTATCGACACCTATATCTGAAATGCCAATCGACACCTATATCTGAAATGCCTATCGACACCTATATCTGAAATGCCTATCGACACCTATATCTTAAATGCCTATCGACACCTATTTTTGAAATGCCTATCGGAAACTACATCTGAAATGCCTATCAGCACCTATATTTGAAATGCCTATCGGCAACCATATCTGGAATGCCTATCGGCACCTATATTTGAAATGCCTATCGGCTTCTATATCTGAAATGCCTATAGGCACCTATTTTTAAAATGCCAATCGGCAACTATATCTGAAATGCCTATCGGCACCTATATCTGAAATGCCTATCGACACCTATATCTGAAATGCCTATCGACACCTATATCTGAAATGCCTATCGACACCTATATCTGAAATGCCTATCGACACCTATATCTGAAATGCCTATCGACACCTATATCTGAAATGCCTATCGACACCTATATCTGAAATGCCTATCGACACCTATATCTGAAATGCCTATCGACACCTATATCTGAAATGCCTATCGACACCTATTTTTGAAATGCCTATCGGAAACTACATCTGAAATGCCTATCAGCACCTATATTTGAAATGCCTATCGGCAACCATATCTGGAATGCCTATCGGCACATATATTTGAAATGCCTATCGGCTTCTATATCTGAAATGCCTATCGGCACCTATTTTTAAAATGCCAATCGGCAACTATATCTGAAATGCCTATCGGCACCTATATCTGAAATGCCTATCGACACCTATATCTGAAATGCCTATCGACACCTATATCTGAAATGCCTATCGACACCTATATCTGAAATGCCTATCGACACCTATATCTGAAATGCCTATCGACACCTATATCTGAAATGCCTATCGACACCTATATCTGAAATGCCTATCGACACCTATATCTGAAATGCCTATCGACACCTATATCTGAAATGCCTATCGACACCTATATCTGAAATGCCTATCGACACCTATATCTGAAATGCCTATCGACACCTATATCTGAAATGCCTATCGCCACCTATATCTGAAATGCCTATCGACACCTATATCTGAAATGCCTATCGACACCTATATCTGAAATGCCTATCGACACCTATATCTGAAATGCCTATCGACACCTATATCTGAAATGCCTATCGACACCTATTTTTGAAATGCCTATCGGAAACTACATCTGAAATGCCTATCAGCACCTATATTTGAAATGCCTATCGGCAACCATATCTGGAATGCCTATCGGCACCTATATTTGAAATGCCTATCGGCTTCTATATCTGAAATGCCTATCGGCTTCTATATCTGAAATGCCTATCGGCACCTATTTTTAAAATGCCAATCGGCACCTATATCTGAAATGCCTATCGACACCTATATCTGAATTGCCTATCGACACCTATATCTGAAATGCCTATCGACACCTATATCTGAAATGCCTATCGACACCTATATCTGAAATGCCTATCGACACCTATATCTGAAACGCCTATCGACACCTATTTTTGAAATGCCTATCGGAAACTACATCTGAAATGCCTATCAGCACCTATATTTGAAATGCCTATCGGCAACCATATCTGGAATGCCTATCGGCACCTATATTTGAAATGCCTATCGGCTTCTATATCTGAAATGCCTATCGGCACCTATTTTTAAAATGCCAATCGGCAACTATATCTGAAATGCCTATCGGCACCTATATCTGAAATGCCTATCGACACCTATATCTAAAATGCCTATCTACACCTATATCTGAAATGCCTATCGACACCTATATCTGAAATGCCTATCGACACCTATATCTGAAATGCCTATCGACACCTATATCTGAAATGCCTATCGACACCTATTTTTGAAATGCCTATCGGAAACTACATCTGAAATGCCTATCAGCACCTATATTTGAAATGCCTATCGGCAACCATATCTGGAATGCCTATCGGCACCTATATTTGAAATGCCTATCGGCTTCTATATCTGAAACGCCTATCGGCAACCATATCTGGAATGCCTATCGGCACCTATATTTGAAATGCCTATCGGCTTCTATATCTGAAATGCCTATCGGCACCTATTTTTAAAATGCCAATCGGCACCTATATCTGAAATGCCTATCGACACCTATATCTGAAATGCCTATCGACACCTATATCTGAAATGCCTATCGACACCTATATCTGAAATGCCTATCGACACCTATATCTGAAATGCCTATCGACACCTATATCTGAAATGCCTATCGACACCTATATCTGAAATGCCTATCGACACCTATATCTGAAATGCCTATAGACACCTATTTTTGAAATGCCTATCGGAAACTACATCTGAAATGCCTATCAGCACCTATATTTGAAATGCCTATCGGCAACCATATCTGGAATGCCTATCGGCACCTATATTTGAAATGCCTATCGGCTTCTATATCTGAAATGCCTATCGGCACCTATTTTTAAAATGCCAATCGGCAACTATATCTGAAATGCCTATCGGCACCTATATCTGAAATGCCTATCGACACCTATATCTGAAATGCCTATCGGCACCTATATCTGAAATGCCTATCGACACCTATATCTGAAATGCCTATCGACACCTATTTTTGAAATGCCTATCGGAAACTACATCTGAAATGCCTATCAGCACCTATATTTGAAATGCCTATCGGCAACCATATCTGGAATGCCTATCGGCACCTATATTTGAAATGCCTATCGGCTTCTATATCTGAAATGCCTATCGGCACCTATTTTTAAAATGCCAATCGGCAACTATATCTGAAATGCCTATCGGCACCTATATCTAAAATGCCTATCGACACCTATATCTGAAATGCCTATCGACACCTATATCTGAAATGCCTATCGACACCTATATCTGAAATGCCTATCGACACCTATATCTGAAATGCCTATCGACACCTATTTTTGAAATGCCTATCGGAAACTACATCTGAAATGTCTATCAGCACCTATATTTGAAATGCCTATCGGCAACCATATCTGGAATGCCTATCGGCACCTATATTTGAAATGCCTATCGGCTTCTATATCTGAAATGCCTATCGGCACCTATTTTTAAAATGCCAATCGGCAACTATATCTGAAATGCCTATCGGCACCTATATCTGAAATGCCTATCGACACCTATATCTGAAATGCCTATCGACACCTATATCTGAAATGCCTATCGACACCTATATCTGAAATGCCTATCGACACCTATATCTGAAATGCCTATCGAGACCTATATCTGAAATGCCTATCGACACCTATATCTGAAATGCCTATCGACACCTATATCTGAAATGCCTATCGACACCTATTTTTGAAATGCCTATCGGAAACTACATCTGAAATGCCTATCAGCACCTATATTTGAAATGCCTATCGGCAACCATATCTGGAATGCCTATCGGCACCTATATTTGAAATGCCTATCGGCTTCTATATCTGAAATGCCTATCGGCACCTATTTTTAAAATGCCAATCGGCAACTATATCTGAAATGCCTATCGGCACCTATATCTGAAATGCCTATCGACTTCTATATCTGAAATGCCTATCGACACCTATATCTGAAATGCCTATCGACACCTATATCTGAAATTCCTATCGACACCTATATCTGAAATGCCTATCGACACCTATATCTGAAATGCCTATCGACACCTGTTATATATACATAGTCTAAGATCTATTAAGTACATCTATAGGCATACATAGTCTAAGGTATAGTTTGTAAGATATAAAACAGCTGTGCTAATTTTGTATGATCAGTTGTAAAATAGTTTTTAATGAAATACATCAATAGATTTTAAACATGGCGCAGTCGAAATCGGATGAAAAGAAAAAAGTAAACCACGTGTAATAAAAGTATAAGTGAAAAAAAATTAAAAATAAATAAAAATGGAAATATATAACAAACCAACGGAATTAAAATTAACAGGAAATTTACAACAAAACTTCAAAAAATTTCAGCAAGAAATTGAAATATTTTTTGAGGCTACTGAAACCACAGCAAAGCCTATTAAGGTACAAGTAGCAAGATTGTTAAATCTTATAGGCCCTGAAGCCTTAAAAATATACAATACATTAGACATAAGCAAACAGGCTGATGTCACGGTAAAACAGATACTTGACGAATTTGAGAAGTATTGTAGTCCGCGAAAAAATCTTGCATTGGAACATTTTAAATTTTTCAAAAGTTTACAAAGAGATGGAGAGACTTTTGATCAATATTTGACCACACTAAAACAACTAATCAGGTCATGTGAATTTGGAGCGGGAGAAAAATCAATTCTCAGATCTCAAATAATATTGGGAATATACAATAAGGACTTACAAGAAAAGTTACTTCGTGAAGACATGGATTTAGAAAAAGTAATCAAGTACTGTCAAACGGTGGAAATGGCGGAAAACGCAAGAAGGGAACTGGATACAGCTACAGGAAATCAGGATACTGAGAAGGTAGATCAATTAAAAAATGGTCGTAAAGGTAATGTAATTGTTAATAATAATAGTAGTAATAACGTTGTAAAAGATACAAATAAATGTACTAGATGCAATAAGAAGCATAATAAAGGCAATTGTCCAGCCTATGGTAAAAGTTGCAATAACTGTGGTAAAGTAAATCATTTTGCAAGTTGTTGTCGATTAAAAAATAAAAATTCAGAAAATGTCAGATATGAAATGAAAAACAATTATAGAAGGGCACATGAGGTTAGTGATGAACAAACTGACTTCAGTGTTAACACAGTTTCGCAACTTATACCAACAAATGAAAATAAACAGTGGTTCAAAAACATAAAAATAAATGATTTAGAGATAAAAATGAAATTAGATACTGGGTCACAGACAAATATATTAAGTGTAGATTATTATAATAAATTGAATAGTAAACCAAAAATAAGAAAAACAAGTTTAAAGTTAGAAGCTTATGGTGGGTTCAAAATTTTTCCATTAGGAGAATGTGAATTAATTTGTGAAACAAAAGATAAAATTTTGAGTGTAAATTTTGTAATTGTGAAAGATAAACATTGTTGTCCCATATTAGGGTTAAATGCTTGCATAGCTTTGAATTTAATAAGTAGATTAGACTCAATAGAAAGTCAAATAATAAATGAAAAAGAAAAATTTGTGAATGATAATATAGAGATATTTACAGGGTTAGGGTGTTTCCCAGAAAAACACAAAATAATATTAAGAAAAGATGCTATACCAAAAGCAAACTCAAGTAGAAGGGTACCTTTAAATTTAAAAAGTAAACTCAAAGATAAATTAAACAAAATGGAGGAAGCAGATATTATTAGCCCAGTGCCAGATGATGATGTAACTGACTGGGTCAATAATATTGTTGTTGTAGAGAAACCTGACAAATCGCTGAGAGTTTGTCTAGATCCGCAGTACCTAAATAAGTACATAGTTAGAAATTACTATAGTATACCCACATTAGAGGAAATCAAACCACAACTGGCCCATAAAAAATTTTATACTGTCTTAGATATTAAAGATGGATTTTATCATGTCAAGTTAGATAAAGAATCGAGAAAGTTATGCACTTTCAGCAGTCCATTTGGATTGTACAGATTCAATAGATTACCTTTTGGTATCAGTTCAGCACCTGAATTATTTCAAAAACTTAATAGCAAATATTTTTCTAATATTGAAGGTTTGGTAATTTATTTTGATGACTTATTAGTATGTCACGAGACCAAAGAAGGTCATGATGAAATTTTGAAAAAAGTGCTACAAAGAGCTAAGGAATATAATATTAAATTTAATAAAGAAAAATTGCAATACTTTAAAACAGAAGTAAAATATATTGGTTTTGTTTTTAATGAAAACGGGGTAACAATTGATAGTGAGCGTATACATGCTATTCAAAACTTAAAAAATCCAAACAATAAAAAAGAATTAATGCAAATAATGGGGATGATCAATTACTTAAGAGATTTTTTACCTAACTTATCACAAATAACTAGCCCGCTTAGAGAATTATTAAAAAGAGATACACAGTGGTGCTGGTATGAAACGCATAGTACAGTGTTAAATAATATAAAAAAGTTAATATGTGAGGCCCCTATACTTGCAAATTTCAACCCGAATCATAAAATAGTTGTACAGTGTGATAGTAGTAAAGATGCATTAGGATGTTGTGTCTTACAAAATAAAAAGCCCGTAATGTTTGCGTCACGGTCATTAACTGAAAGTGAGCAAAATTATGCTCAGATAGAAAAAGAGCTACTAGCAGTTTGTTTTGCATGTGAAAAAAGTCATTGCTATATATATGGAAATAAAGTGACTGTACATACTGACCATCAACCCCTAGTAACAATTATGAAAAAGAATATTGCTGACATAAAAAATAATAGACTGAAAAGGCTTAAATTAAAGTTAATGATTTATGATCTAGAAGTAGAATATTTGCCAGGAAAATACATGTACATAGCTGATCTGTTGTCCAGAAATTATATAAAAACCAAACAAAATGATGATATTCTAATGAAAGATATTGTACATACAATATCTACTCCGCAAGTAAATTTCAGTGACTACAGATTGAAAGAATGTCAAATAGAAACAGTTAATGATGCAGTTTTGAAACAAGTAGTTGAAAATTGTAGAGTAGGGTGGCCTAAAAATAAAAATCAGATAACTGGAGAATTACTACACTACTATAAACTTCGAAATGAATTAAACTTAGAAAACAAATTGTTGTATTATAATACTAGATTAATTGTACCTAAATCGTTAAGAAAAATGTACCTGAATCTATTACATGAAACACACATTGGAATATGTAAAACAAAAGAAAAAGCACGGTCGTTTCTGTATTGGCCGGGTATAATGTCAAATATAGAAAATGTAATTTCTGGGTGTTACATATGTAATCGGTTCAGTAATTTTAATAAAAAAGATTGTCTAAAACAACGTGAGATTCCAAACTACGCTTTTCAGGAAATCGGAATTGATATTGCAGAGTTTGGTAACAAAAGTTATTTAATAATTGAAGATTATTATTCCAGATGGCTGGAAGTAGAAAATATTTCAGACAAAACATGTCAATCGGTAATTTCAACATTAAAAACTATTTTTAGCAGATATGGAATACCTCAGGTTGTTTTTTCAGACAATATGCCATTTAATAGCGTAGAATATAAAAACTTTGCTAAAGAGTGGAATTTTAAAATAGTTACAAGTAGCCCACACTATAGTCAAAGTAATGGCTTAGCAGAAAAAGGCGTGGGTATAGCCAAAAATATGCTAAAAAAATGTTTATATACAAGTGGTGACTATAATTTATATTTGCTTAATTACAGGAGCACACCATTAACTAATTTAGGTGTGTCTCCAGCCCAATTAATGCTTAATAGAAATCTAAGAACAAAAATACCTGCGAAAATTGCTCAATATTTGCCTAAAATCATAAATATTAGAAATAAAATGTTAAACGAAAAAAGTAAGATAGAAACAAACTATAATAGAACAGCACAAAAGGAAACACAAATTTTTATAAAAAATGAGAAAATATTAACTTGGGATTTAAATAAAAAAGTTTGGGAAAAAGCAATTATTGTTAAAAAATTAGAATTTCCAAGATCATATTTAATAAAAAACATTCATGGCAGAATATTGAGACGCAATATAAAATACTTAAAAAAGTTTCGTGGTAATTTTAATTGGCCACATAATAGTCTAAGAAAATACGATGAGATAGAACAAAATGAGAACTTGAAATTAATACAGAAACCGGACTATCGAATATTCACGTCCAGTGGCAGAGAAATCAAAAAACCACAAAGATTGCAATATCAATAATTAATTAAAAAAGGGCGTGTTATATATACATAGTCTAAGATCTATTAAGTACATCTATAGGCATACATAGTCTAAGGTATAGTTTGTAAGATATAAAACAGCTGTGCTAATTTTGTATGATCAGTTGTAAAATAGTTTTTAATGAAATACATCAATAGATTTTAAACAGACACCTATATCTGAAATGCTTATCGACACCTATATCTGAAATGCCTATCGACACCTATATCTGAAATGCCTATCGACACCTATTTTTGAAATGCCTATCGGAAATTACATCTGAAATGCCTATCAGCACCTATAATTGAAATGCCTATCGGCAACCATATCTGGAATGCCTATCGGCACCTATATTTGAAATGCCTATCGGCTTCTATATCTGAAATGCCTATCGGCACCTATTTTTAAAATGCCAATCGGCAACTATATCTGAAATGCCTATCGGCACCTATATCTGAAATGCCTATCGACACCTATATCTGAAATGCCTATCGACACCTATATCTGAAATGCCTATCGCCACCTATATCTGAAATGCCTATCGACACCTATATCTGAAATGCCTATCGACACCTATATCTGAAATGCCTATCGACACCTATATCTGAAATGCCTATCGACACCTATTTTGGAAATGCCTATCGGAAACTACATCTGAAATGCCTCTCAGCACCTATATTTGAAATGCCTATCGGCGACCATATCTGGAATGCCTATCGGCACCTATATTTGAAATGCCTATCGGCTTCTATATCTGAAATGCCTATCGGCACCTATTTTTAAAATTCCAATCGGCACCTATATCTGAAATGCCTATCGACACCTATATCTGAAATGCCTATCGACACCTATATCTGAAATGCCTATCGACACCTATATCTGAAATGCCTATCGACACCTATATCTGAAATGCCTATCGACACCTATATCTGAAATGCCTATCGACACCTATTTTTGAAATGCCTATCGGAAACTACATCTGAAATGCCTATCAGCACCTATATTTGAAATGCCTATCGGCAACCATATCTGGAATGCCTATCGGCACCTATATTTGAAATGCCTATCGGCTTCTATATCTGAAATGCCTATCGGCACCTATTTTTAAAATGCCAATCGGCAACTATATCTGAAATGCCTATCGGCACCTATATCTGAAATGCCTATCGACACCTATATCTGAAATGCTTATCGACACCTATATCTGAAATGCCTATCGACACCTATATCTGAAATGCCTATCGACACCTATATCTGAAATGCCTATCGACACCTATATCTGAAATACCTATCGAGACCTATATCTGAAATGCCTATCGACACCTATATCTGAAATGCCTATCGACACCTATATCTTAGATGCCTATCGACACCTATTTTTGAAATGCCTATCGGAAACTACATCTGAAATGCCTATCAGCACCTATATTTGAAATGCCTATCGGCAACCATATCTGGAATGCCTATCGGCACCTATATTTGAAATGCCTATCGGCTTCTATATCTGAAATGCCTATCGGCACCTATTTTTAAAATGCCAATCGGCAACTATATCTGAAATGCCTATCGGCACCTATATCTGAAATGCCAATCGGCACCTATATCTGAAATGCCTATCGACACCTATATCTGAAATGCCTATCGACACCTATATCTGAAATGCCTATCGACACCTATATCTGAAATGCCTATCGACACCTATATCTGAAATGCCTATCGACACCTATATCTGAAATGCCTATCGACACCTATATCTGAAATGCCTATCGACACCTATTTTTGAAATGCCTATCGGAAACTACATCTGAAATGCCTATCAGCACCTATATTTGAAATGCCTATCGGCAACCATATCTGGAATGCCTATCGGCACCTATATTTGAAATGCCTATCGGCTTCTATATCTGAAATGCCTATCGGCACCTATTTTTAAAATGCCAATCGGCAACTATATCTGAAATGCCTATCGGCACCAATATCTGAAATGCCTATCGACACCTATATCTGAAATGCCTATCGACACCTATATCTGAAATGCCTATCGACACCTATATCTGAAATTCCTATCGACACCTATATCTGAAATGCCTATCGACACCTATATCTGAAATGCCTATCGACACCTATATCTGAAATGCTTATCGACACCTATATCTGAAATGCCTATCGACACCTATATCTGAAATGCCTATCGACACCTATTTTTGAAATGCCTATCGGAAATTACATCTGAAATGCCTATCAGCACCTATAATTGAAATGCCTATCGGCAACCATATCTGGAATGCCTATCGGCACCTATATTTGAAATGCCTATCGGCTTCTATATCTGAAATGCCTATCGGCACCTATTTTTAAAATGCCAATCGGCAACTATATCTGAAATGCCTATCGGCACCTATATCTGAAATGCCTATCGACACCTATATCTGAAATGCCTATCGACACCTATATCTGAAATGCCTATCGCCACCTATATCTGAAATGCCTATCGACACCTATATCTGAAATGCCTATCGACACCTATATCTGAAATGCCTATCGACACCTATATCTGAAATGCCTATCGACACCTATTTTTGAAATGCCTATCGGAAACTACATCTGAAATGCCTATCAGCACCTTATATTTGAAATGCCTATCGGCGACCATATCTGGAATGCCTATCGGCACCTATATTTGAAATGCCTATCGGCTTCTATATCTGAAATGCCTATCGGCACCTATTTTTAAAATTCCAATCGGCACCTATATCTGAAATGCCTATCGACACCTATATCTGAAATGCCTATCGACACCTATATCTGAAATGCCTATCGACACCTATATCTGAAATGCCTATCGACACCTATATCTGAAATGCCTATCGACACCTATATCTGAAATGCCTATCGACACCTATATCTGAAATGCTTATCGACACCTATTTTTGAAATGCCTATCGGAAACTACATCTGAAATGCCTATCAGCACCTATATTTGAAATGCCTATCGGCAACCATATCTGAAATGCCTATCGGCACCTATATTTGAAATGCTTATCGGCTTCTATATCTGAAATGCCTATCGGCACCTATTTTTAAAATGCCAATCGGCAACTATATCTGAAATGCCTATCGGCACCTATATCTGAAATGCCTATCGACACCTATATCTGAAATGCCTATCGACACCTATATCTGAAATGCCTATCGACACCTATATCTGAAATGCCTATCGACACCTATATATGAAATGCCTATCGACACCTATATCTGAAATGCCTATCGACACCTATATCTGAAATGCCTATCGACACCTATATCTGAAATGCCTATCGACACCTATATCTGAAATGCCTATCGACACCTATTTTTGAAATGCCTATCGACACCTATTTTTGAAATGCCTATCGGAAACTACATCTAAAATGCCTATCAGTACCTATATTTGAAATGCCTATCGGCAACCATATCTGGAATGCCTATCGGCACCTATATTTGAAATGCCTATCGGCTTCTATATCTGAAATGCCTATCGGCACCTATTTTTAAAATGCCAATCGGCACCTATATCTGAAATGCCTATCGACACCTATATCTGAAATGCCTATCGACACCTATATCTGAAATGCCTATCGACACCTATATCTGAAATGCCTCTCGACACCTATATCTGAAATGCCTATCGACACCTATATCTGAAATGCCTATCGACACCTATATCTGAAATGCCTATCGACACCTATATCTGAAATGCCTATAGACACCTATTTTTGAAATGCCTATCGGAAACTACATCTGAAATGCCTATCAGCACCTATATTTGAAATGCCTATCGGCAACCATATCTGGAATGCCTATCGGCACCTATATTTGAAATGCCTATCGGCTTCTATATCTGAAATGCCTATCGGCACCTATTTTTAAAATGCCAATCGGCAACTATATCTGAAATGCCTATCGGCACCTATATCTGAAATGCCCTTCGACACCTATATCTGAAATGCCTATCGACACCTATATCTGAAATGCCAATCGACACCTATATCTGAAATGCCTATCGACACCTATATCTGAAATGCCTATCGACACCTATATCTGAAATGCCTATCGACACCTATATCTGAAATGCCTATCGACACCTATTTTTGAAATGCCTATCGGAAACTACATCTGAAATGCCTATCAGCACCTATATTTGAAATGCCTATCGGCAACCGTATCTGGAATGCCTATCGGCACCTATATTTGAAATGCCTATCGGCTTCTATATCTGAAATGCCTATCGGCACCTATTTTTAAAATGCCAATCGGCAACTATATCTGAAATGCCTATCGGCACCTATATCTGAAATGCCTATCGACACCTATATCTGAAATGCCTATCGACACCTATATCTGAAATGCCTATCGACACCTATATCTGAAATGCCTATCGACACCTATATCTGAAATGCCTATCGACACCTATATCTGAAATGCCTATCGACACCTATATCTGAAATGCCTATCGACACCTATATCTGAAATGCCTATCGACACCTATTTTTGAAATGCCTATCGGAAACTACATCTGAAATGCCTATCAGCACCTATATTTGAAATGCCTATCGGCAACCATATCTGGAATGCCTATCGGCACCTATATTTGAAATGCCTATCGGCTTCTATATCTGAAATGCCTATCGGCACCTATTTTTAAAATGCCAATCGGCAACTATATCTGAAATGCCTATCGGCACCTATATCTGAAATGCCTATCGACACCTATATCTAAAATGCCTATCGACACCTATATCTGAAATGCCTATCGACACCTATATCTTAAATGCCTATCGACACCTATATCTGAAATGCCTATCGACACCTATATCTGAAATGCCTATCGACACCTATATCTGAAATGCCTATCGACACCTATATCTGAAATGCCTATTGACACCTATATCTGAAATGCCTATCGACACCTATATCTGAAATGCCTATCGACACCTATATCTGAAATGCCTATCGACACCTATTTTTGAAATGCCTATCGGAAACTACATCTGAAATGCATATCAGCACCTATATTAGAAATGCCTATCGGCAACCATATCTGGAATGCCTATCGGCACCTATATTTGAAATGCCTATCGGCTTCTATATCTGAAATGCCTATCGGCACCTATTTTTAAAATGCCAATCGGCAACTATATCTGAAATGGCCATCGGCACCTATATATGAAATGCCTATCGACACCTATATCTGAAATGCCTATCGACACCTATATCTGAAATGCCTATCGACACCTATATCTGATATGCCTATCGACACCTATATTTGAAATGCCTATCGACACCTATATCTGAAATGCCTATCGACACCTATTTTTGAAATGCTTATCGGAAACTACATCTGAAATGCCTATCGACACCTATTTTTGAAATGCCTATCGGAAACTACATCTGAAATGCCTATCAGCACCTATATTTGAAAAGCCTATCGGCAACCATATCTGGAATGCCTATCGGCACCTATATTTGAAATGCCTATCGGCTTCTATATCTGAAATGCCTATCGGTACCTATTTTTAAAATGCCAATCGGCAACTATATCTGAAATGCCTATCGGCACCTATATCTGAAATGCCTATCGACACCTATATCTGAAATGCCTATCGACACCTATATCTGAAATGCCTATCGACACCTATATCTGAAATGCCTATCGACACCTATATCTGAAATGCCTATCGACACCTATATCTGAAATGCCTATCGACACCTATATCTGAAATGCCTATCGACACCTATATCTGAAATGCCTATCGACACCTATTTTTGAAATGCCTATCGGAAACTACATCTGAAATGCCTATCAGCACCTATATTTGAAATGCCTATCGGCAACCATATCTGGAATGCCTATCGGCACCTATATTTGAAATGCCTATCGGCTTCTATATCTGAAATGCCTATCGGCACCTATTTTTAAAATGCCAATCGGGAACTATATCTGAAATGCCTATCGGCACCTATATCTGAAATTCCTATCGACACCTATATCTGAAATGCCTATCGACACCTATATCTGAAATGCCTATCGACCCCTATATCTGAAATGCCTGTCGACACCTATATCTGAAATGCCTATCGACACCTATATCTGAAATGCCTATCGACACCTATTTTTGAAATGCCTATCGGAAACTACATCTGAAATGCCTATCAGCACCTATATTTGAAATGCCTATCGGCAACCATATCTGGAATGCCTATCGGCACCTATATTTGAAATGCCTATCGGCTTCTATATCTGAAATGCCTATCGGCACCTATTTTTAAAATGCCAATCGGCAACTATATCTGAAATGCCTATCGGTACCTATATCTGAAATGCCTATCGACACCTATATCTGAAATGCCTATCGACACCTATATCTGAAATGCCTATCGACACCTATATCTGAAATGCCTATCGACACCTATATCTGAAATGCCTATCGACACCTATATCTGAAATGCCTATCGACACCTATATCTGAAATGCCTATCGACACCTATATCTGAAATGCCTATCGACACCTATTTTTGAAATGCCTATCGGAAACTACATCTGAAATGCCTATCAGCACCTATATTTGAAATGCCTATCGGCAACCATATCTGGAATGCCTATCGGCACCTATATTTGAAATGCCTATCGGCTTCTATATCTGAAATGCCTATCGGCACCTATTTTTAAAATGCCAATCGGCAACTATATCTGAAATGCCTATCGGCACCTATATCTGAAATGCCTATCGACACCTATATCTGAAATGCCTATCGACACCTATATCTGAAATGCCTATCGACACCTATATCTGAAATTCATATCGACACCTATATCTGAAATGCCTATCGACACCTATATCTAAAATGCCTATCGACACCTATATCTGAAATGCCTATCGACACCTATATCTGAAATGCCTATCGACACCTATATCTGAAATGCCTATCGACACCTATATCTGAAATGCCTATCGACACCTATATCTGAAATGCCTATCGACACCTATATCTGAAATGCCTATCGACACCTATATCTGAAATGCCTATCGACACCTATTTTTGAAATGCCTATCGGAAACTACATCTGAAATGCCTATCAGCACCTATATTTGAAATGCCTATCGGCAACCATATCTGGAAAGCCTATCGGCACCTATATTTGAAATGCCTATCGGCTTCTATATCTGAAATGCTTATCGGCACCTATTTTTAAAATGCCAATCGGCAACTATATCTGAAATGCCTATCGGCACTTATATCTGAAATGCCTATCGACACCTATATCTGAAATGCCTATGGACACCTATATCTGAAATGCCTATCGACACCTATATCTGAAATGCCTATCGACACCTATATCTGAAATGCCTATCGACACCTATATCTGAAATGCCTATCGACACCTATATCTGAAATGCCTATCGACACCTATTTTTGAAATGCCTATCGGAAACTACATCTGAAATGCCTATCAGCACCTATATTTGAAATGCCTATCGGCAACCATATCTGGAATGCCTATCGGCACCTATATTTGAAATGCCTATCGGCTTCTATATCTGAAATGCCTATCGGCACCTATTTTTAAAATGCCAATCGGCAACTATATCTGAAATGCCTATCGGCACCTATATCTGAAATGCCTATCGACACCTATATCTGAAATGCCTATCGACACCTATATCTGAAATGCCTATCGACACCTATATCTGAAATGCCTATCGACACCTATATCTGAAATGCCTATCGACACCTATTTTTGAAATGCCTATCGGAAACTACATCTGAAATGGCTATCAGCACCTTTATTTGAAATGCCTATCGGCAACCATATCTGGAATGCCTATCGGCACCTATATTTGAAATGCCTGTCGGCTTCTATATCTGAAATGCCTATCGGCACCTATTTTTAAAATGCCAATCGGCAACTATATCTGAAATGCCTATCGGCACCTATATCTGAAATGCCTATCGACACCTATATCTGAAATGCCTATCGACACCTATATCTGAAATGCCTATCGACACCTATATCTGAAATGCCTATCGACACCTATATCTGAAATGCCCATCGACACCTATATCTGAAATGCCTATCGACACCTATATCTGAAATGCCTATCGACACGTATTTTTGAAATGCCTATCGGAAACTACATCTGAAATGCCTATCAGCACCTATATTTGAAATGCCTATCGAGACCTATATCTGAAATGCCTATCGACACCTATATCTGAAATGCCTATCGACACCTATATCTGAAATGCCTATCGACACCTATTTTTGAAATGCCTATCGGAAACTACATCTGAAATGCCTATCAGCACCTATATTTGAAATGCCTATCGGCAACCATATCTGGAATGCCTATCGGCACCTATATTTGAAATGCCTATCGGCTTCTATATCTGAAATGCCTATCGGCACCTATATCTGAAATGCCTATCGACACCTATATCTGAAATGCCTATCGACACCTATATCTGAAATGCCTATCGACACCTATATCTGAAATGCCTATCGACACCTATATCTGAAATGCCTATCGACACCTATATCTGAAATGCCTATCGACACCTATATCTGAAATGCCTATCGACACCTATATCTGAAATGCCTATCGACACCTATATCTGAAATGCCTAACGACACCTATATCTGAAATGCCTATAGACACCTATTTTTGAAATGCCTATCGGAAACTACATCTGAAATGCCTATCAGCACCTATATTTGAAATGCCTTTCGGCAACCATATCTGGAATGCCTATCGGCACCTATATTTGAAATGCCTATCGGCTTCTATATCTGAAATGCCTATCGGCACCTATTTTTAAAATGCCAGTCGGCAACTATATCTGAAATGCCTATCGGCACCTATATCTGAAATGCCTATCGACACCTATATCTGAAATGCCTATCGACACCTATATCTGAAATGCCTATCGACACCTATATCTGAAATGCCTATCGACACCTATATCTGAAATGCCTATCGACACCTATATCCGAAATGCCTATCGACACCTATATCTGAAATGCCTATCGACACCTATTTTTGAAATGCCTATCGGAAACTACATCTGAAATGCCTATCAGCACCTATATTTGAAATGCCTATCGGCAACCATATCTGGAATGCCTATCGGCACCTTTATTTGAAATGCCTATCGGCTTCTATATCTGAAATGCCTATCGGCACCTATTTTTAAAATGCCAATCGGCAACTATATCTGAAATGCCTATCGGCACCTATATCTGAAATGCCTATCGACACCTATATCTGAAATGCCTATCGACACCTATATCTGAAATGCCTATCGACACCTATATCTGAAATGCCTATCGACACCTATATCTGAAATGCCTATCGACACCTATATCTGAAATGCCTATCGACACCTATATCTGAAATGCCTATCGACACCTATATCTGAAATGCCTATCGACACCTATTTTTGAAATGCCTATCAGAAACTACATCTGAAATGCCTATCAGCACCTATATTTGAAATGCCTATCGGCAACCATATCTGAAATGCCTATCGACACCTATATCTGAAATGCCTATCGACACCTATATCTGAAATGCC
>JAVRKA010000762.1:0-54421 GCA_034508555.1 Venustoraphidia nigricollis | reverse complement strand
AGCACCTATATTTGAAATGCCTATCGGCAACCATATCTAAAATGCCTATCGACACCTATATTTGAAATACCTATCGGCTTCTATATCTGAAATGCGCATCGGCACCTATTTTTAAAATGCCAATCGGCAACTATATCTGAAATGCCTATCGGCACCTATATCTGAAATGCCTATCGGCACCAATTTTTTAAATGCCTATCGAAAACTACATCTAAATGCCTATCAGCACCTATATTTGAAATGCCTATCGGCAACCATATCTGGAATACTTATCGGCACCTATATTTGAAATGCCTATCGGCTTCTATATCTGAAATGCCTATCGGCACCTATTTTTAAAATGCCAATCGGCAACTATATCTGAAATGCCTATCGGCACCTATATCTGAAATGCCTATCGGCACCTATATCTGAAAATGCCTATCGGCACCTATTTTTGAAATGCCTATCGGAAACTACATCTGAAATGCCTATCAGCACCTATATTTGAAATGCTTATCGGCGATCATATCTGAAATGCCTATCGACACCTATATTTGAAAATACCTATCGGCTTCTATATCTGAAATGCCTATCGGCACCTATTTTTAAAATGGCAATCGGTAACTATATCTGAAATGCCTATCGGCACCTATATCTGAAATGCCTATCGGCACTAATTTTTGAAATGCCTATCGGAAACTACATCTGAAATGCCTATCAGCACCTATATTTGAAATGCCTATCGGCAACCACATCAGAAATGCCTATCGGCACCTATATCTGTAATGCCTTTCGGCATTTATATCTGCAATGCCTATCGACTCCTATATACGAAATGCCTATCGGCACCTATATTTTAAATGCCTATCGGCAACTATATCTGATATGCCTATCGGCACCTATATCTGAAATGCCTATCGGCACCTATTTTTGAAATGCCTATCGGAAACTACATCTGAAATGCCTATCAGCACCTATATTTGAAATGCCTATCGGCAACCATATCTGGAATGCTATCGGCACCTATATTTGAAATGCCTATCGGCTTCTATGTCTAAAATTGCCTATCGGCACCTATTTTTAAAATGCCAATCGGCAACTATATCTGAAATGCCTATCGGTACCTATTTTTGAAATGCCTATCGGAAACTACATCTGAAATGCCTATCAGCACTTATATTTGAATAGCCTATCGGCAACCATATCGGGAATGCCTATCGGCACCTATATTTGAAATGCCTATCGGCTTCTATATCTGAAATGCCTATCGGCACCTATTTTTAAAATGCCAATCGGCAACTATATCTGAAATGCCTATCCCCACCTATATCTGAAATGCCTATTGGCACCTATTTTTGAAATGCCTTTCGGAAACTACATCTGAAATGCCTATCTGCTCCTATATTTGAAATGCCTATCGGCAATTATATCTGAAATGCCTATCGACACCTATATTTGAAATACCTATCGGCTTCTATATCTGAAATGCCTATCGGCACCTCTTTTTAAAATGCCAATCGGTAACTATATCTGAAATGCCTATCGGCACCTATATCTGAAATGCCTATCGGCACCAATTTTTGAAATGCCTATCGGAAACTACATCTGGAATGCCTTTTAGCATCTATATTTGAAATGCCTATCGGCAACCATATCTGGAATGCCTATCAGCACCTATATTTGAAATGCCTATCGGCTTCTATATCTGAAATGCCTATCGACACCTATTTTCAAAATGCCAATCGCCAACTATATCTGAAATGCCTATCGGCACCTATATCTGAAATGCCTATCGGCACCTATTTTTGAAATGCCTATCGGAAACTACATCTGAAATGCCTATCAGCACCTATATTTGAAATGCCTATCGGCAACCATATCTGAAATGCCTATCAACACCTATATTTGAAATACCTATCGGCTTCTATATCTGAAATGCGTATCGGCACCTATTTTTAAAATGCCAATCGGCAACTATATCTGAAATGCCTATCGGCACCAATTTTTTAAATGCCTATCGGAAACTACATCTGAAATGCCTATCAGCACCTATATTTGAAATGCCTATCGGCAACCACATCAGAAATGCCTATCGGCACCTATATCTGTAATGCCTTTCGGCATTTATATCTGCAATGCCTATCGACACCTATATACGAAATGCCTATCGGCACCTATATTTTAAATGCCTATCGGCAACTATATCTGATATGCCTATCGGCACCTATATCTGAAATGCCTATCGGCACCTACTTTTGAAATGCCAATCGGCAACTATATCTGAAATGCCTATCGGCACCTATTTTTAAAATGCCAATCGGCAACTATATCTGAAATGCTTATCGGCACCAATTTTTGAAATGCCTATCGGAAACTACATCTGAAATGCCTATCAGCACTTATATTTGAATAGCCTATCGGCAACCATATCGGGAATGCCTATCGGCACCTATATTTGAAATGCCTATCGGCTTCTATATCTGAAATGCCTATCGGCACCTATTTTTAAAATGCCAATCGGCAACTATATCTGAAATGCCTATCGGCACCTATATCTGAAATGCCTATTGGTACCTATTTTTGAAAAGCCTTTCGGAAACTACATCTGAAATGCCTAACTGCTCCTATATTTGAAATGCCTATCGGCAACCATATCTGGAATGCCTATCGGCACCTATATTTGAAATGCCTATCGGCTTCTATATCTGAAATGCCTATCGGCACCTATTTTTAAAATGCCAATCGGCAACTATATCTGAAATGCCTATCGGCACCTATATCTGAAATGCCTATCGGCACCTATTTTTGAAATGCCTATCGGAAACTACATCTGAAATGCCTATCAGCTCTTATATTTAAATGCTTATCGGCAACCATATCTGAAATGCCTATCGACACCTATATTTGAAATACCTATCGGCGTCTATATCTGAAATGCCTATCGGCACCTATTTTTATAATGCCAATCGGTAACTATATCTGAAATGACTATCGGCACCTATATCTGAAATGCCTATCGGCACCAATTTTTGAAATGCCTATCGGAAACTACATCTGGAATGCCTATCAGCACCTATATTTGAAATGCCTATCGGCAACCATATCTAAAATGCCTATCGACACCTATATTTGAAATACCTATCGGCTTCTATATCTGAAATGCGCATCGGCACCTATTTTTAAAATGCCAATCGGCAACTATATCTGAAATGCCTATCGGCACCTATATCTGAAATGCCTATCGGCACCAATTTTTTAAATGCCTATCGAAAACTACATCTAAATGCCTATCAGCACCTATATTTGAAATGCCTATCGGCAACCATATCTGGAATACTTATCGGCACCTATATTTGAAATGCCTATCGGCACCTATTTTTAAAATGCCAATCGGCAACTATATCTGAAATGCCTATCGGCACCTATATCTGAAATGCCTATCGGCACCTATATCTGAAATGCCTATCGGCACCTATTTTTGAAATGCCTATCGGAAACTACATCTGAAATGCCTATCAGCACCTATATTTGAAATGCTTATCGGCGATCATATCTGAAATGCCTATCGACACCTATATTTGAAATACCTTTCGGCTTCTATATCTGAAATGCCTATCGGCACCTATTTTTAAAATGGCAATCGGTAACTATATCTGAAATGCCTATCGGCACCTATATCTGAAATGCCTATCGGCACTAATTTTTGAAATGCCTATCGGAAACTACATCTGAAATGCCTATCAGCACCTATATTTGAAATGCCTATCGGCAACCACATCAGAAATGCCTATCGGCACCTATATCTGTAATGCCTTTCGGCATTTATATCTGCAATGCCTATCGACTCCTATATACGAAATGCCTATCGGCACCTATATTTTAAATGCCTATCGGCAACTATATCTGATATGCCTATCGGCACCTATATCTGAAATGCCTATCGGCACCTATTTTTGAAATGCCTATCGGAAACTACATCTGAAATGCCTATCAGCACCTATATTTGAAATGCCTATCGGCAACCATATCTGGAAAGCCTATCGGCACCTATATTTGAAATGCCTAACGGCTTCAATATCTGAAATGCCTATCGGCACCTATTTTTAAAATGCCAATCGGCAACTATATCTGAAGTGCCTATTGGCACCTATATCTGAAATGCCTATCGGCACCAATTTTTGAAATGCCTATCGAAAACTACATCTGAAATGCCTATCAGCACCTATATTTGAAATGCCTATCGGCAACCACATCAGATATGCCTATCGGCACCTATATCTGAAATGCCTTTCGGCATTTATATCTGAAATGCCTATCGACACCTATATACGAAATGCCTATCGGCACCTATATTTTAAATGCCTATCGGCAACTATATCTGATATGCCTATCGGCACCTATATCTGAAATGCCTATCGGCACCTATTTTTGAAATGCCTATCGGCACCTCTTTCTGAAATGATTATTGGCACCTATTTTTGAAATGCCGTTCGGAAACTACATCTGAAATGCCTATCTGCTCCTATATTTGAAATGCCTATCGGCAACCATATCTGAAAAGCCTATCGACATCTATATTTGAAATACCTATCGGCTTCTATATCTGAAATGCCTATCGGCACCCGTTTTTAAAATGCCAATCGGCAACTATATCTGAAATGCCTATCGGCACCTATATCTGAAATGCCTATCGGCATCAATTTTTGAAATGCCTATCGGAAACTACATCTAAAATGCCTATCAGCACCTATATTTGAAATGCCTATCGGCAACCATATCTGGAATGCCTATAGGCACCTATATTTAAAATGCCTATCGGCTTCTATATCTGAAATGCCTATCGGCACCAATTTTTAAAATGCCAATTGGCAACTATATCTGAAATGCCTATCGGCACCTATATCTGAAATGCCTATCGGCACCTATTTTTGAAATGCCTATCGGAAACTACATCTGAAATGCCTATCAGCACCTATATTTGAAATGCCTATCGGCAACCATATCTGGAATGCCTATCGGTCCTACATTTGAAATGCCTATCGGCTTCTATATCTGAAATGCCTATCGGCACCTATTTTTAAAATGCCAATCGGCAACTATATCTGAAATGCCTATCGGCACCTATATCTGAAATGCCTATCGGCACCTATTTTTGAAATGCCTATCGGAAACTACATCTGAAATGCCTATCAGCACCTATATTTGAAATGCCTATCGGCAACCATATCTGGAATGCCTATCGGTCCTACATTTGAAATGCCTATCGGCTTCTATATCTGAAATGCCTATCGGCACCTATTTTTAAAAAGCCAATCGGCAACTATATCTGAAATGCCTATAGGCACCTATATCTGAAATGCCTATCGGCACCAATTTTTGAAATGCCTATCGGAAACTACATCTGGAATGCCTATCAGCACCTATATTTGAAATGCCTATCGGCAACCATATCTGGAATGCCTATCGGCACCTATATTTAAAATGCCTATCGGCTTCTCTATCTGAAATGCCTATCGACACTTATTTTTAAAATGCCAATTGGCAACTATATCTGAAATGCCTATCGGCACCTATATCTGAAATGCCTATCGGCACCTATTTTTAAAATGCCAATCGGCAACTATATCTGAAATGCCTATCGGCACCTATATCTGAAATGCCTATCGGCACCAATTTTAGAAATGCCTATCGAAAACTACATCTGAAATGCCTATCAGCACCTATATTTGAAATACCTATCGGCAACCATATCTGGAATGCCTCTCGGCACCTATATTTGATATGCCTATCGGCTTCAATATCTGAAATGCCTATCGGCACCTATTTTTGAAATGCCTATCGAAAACTATATCTGAAATGCCTATCAGCACCTATATTTGAAATGCCTATCGGCAACCACATCAGAAATGCCTATCGGCACCTATATCTGAAATGCCTTTCGGCATTTATATCTGAAATGCCTATCGACACCTATATACGAATTGCCTATCGGCACCTATTTTTAAAATGCCAATTGGCAACTATATCTGAAATGCCTATCGGCACCTATATCTGAAATTCCTATCGGCACCTATTTTTGAAATGCCTATCGGAAACTACATCTGAAATGCCTATCAGCACCTATATTTGAAATACCTATCGGCAACCATATCTGAAATGCCTATCGGCACCTATATCTGAAATGCCTATCGGCACCTATTTTTGAAATGCCTATCGAAAACTACATCTGAAATGCCTATCAGCACCTATATTTGAAATGCCTATCGGCTTCTATATCTGAAATGCCTATCGGCACCTATATTTAAAATGCCAATCGGCAACTATATCTGAAATGCCTATCGGCACCTATATCTGAAATGCCTATCGGCACCTATTTTTGAAATGCCTATCGAAAACTACATCTGAAATGCCTATCAGCACCTATATTTGAAATGCCTATCGGCAACTATATCTGATATGCCTATCGGCACCTATATCTGAAATGCCTATTGGCACCTATTTTTGAAATGCCAATCGGCAAGTATATCTGAAATTCCTATCGGCACCTATTTTTAAAATGCCAATCGGCAACTATATCTGAAATGCCTATCGGTACCTATTTTTGAAATGCCTATCGGAAACTACATCTGAAATGCCTATCAGCACTTATATTTGAATAGCCTATTGGCAACCATATCGGGAATGCCTATCGGCACCTATATTTGAAATGCCTATCGGCTTTTCTATCTGAAATGCCTATCGACACTTATTTTTAAAATGCCAATTGGCAACTATATCTGAAATGCCAATCGGCACCTATATCTGAAATGCCCATCGGCACCTATTTTTGAAATGCCTATCGGAAACTACATCTGAAATGCCTATCAGCACCTATATTTAAAATGCCTATCGGCAACCATATCTGGAATGCCTATCGGCACCTATATTTGAAATGCCTATCGGCTTCTATATCTGAAATGCCTATCGGCACTTATTTTTAAAATGCCAATCGGCAACTATATCTGAAATGCCTATCGGCACCTATATCTGAAATGCCTATCGGCACCTATTTTTGAAATGCCTATCGGAAACTACATCTGAAATGCCTATCAGCACTTATATTTGAAATGCCTATCGGCAACCATATCTGAAATGCCTATCGACACCTATATTTGAAATGCCTATCGGCTTCTATATCTGAAATGCCTATCGACACCTATTTTTAAAATGCCAATCGCCAACTATATCTGAAATGCCTATCGGCACCTATATCTGAAATGCCTATCGGCACCTATTTTTGAAATGCCTATCGGAAACTACATCTGAAATGCCTATCAGCACCTATATTTGAAATGCCTATCGGCAACTATATCTGGAATGCCTATCGGCACCTATATTTGAAATGCCTATCGGCTTCTATATCTGAAATGCCTATCGACACCTATTTTTAAAATGCCAATCGGCAACTATATCTGAAATGCCTATCGGCACCTATATTTGAAATGCCTATCGGCACCTATTTTTGGAATGCCTATTGGAAACTACATCTGAAATGCCTATCAGCACCTATATTTAAAATGCCTATCGGCAACCATATCTGGAATGCCTATCGGCACCTATATTTGAAATGCCTATCGGCTTCTATATCTGAAATGCCTATCGGAACCTATTTTTAAAATGCCAATCGGCAACTATATCTGAAATGTCTATCGGCACCTATATCTGAAATGCCTATCGGCACCTATTTTTGAAATGCCTATCGGAAACTACATCTTAAATGCCTATCAGCACCAATATTTGAAATGCCTATCGGCAACCATATCTGAAATGCCTATCGACACCTATATTTGAAATACCTATCGGCTTCTATATCTAAAATGCCTATCGGCACCTATTTTTAAAATGCCAATCGGGAACTATATCTTAAATGCCTATCGGCACCTATATTTGAAATGCCTGTCGGCACCAATTTTCGAAATGCCTATCGGAAACTACATCTGAAATGCCTATCAGCACCTATATTTGAAATACTTATCGGCAACCATATCTGAAATGCCTATCGGCACCTATTTTTGAAATGCCTATAGGAAACTACATCTAAAATGCCTATCAGCACCAATATTTGAAATGCCTATCGGCAACCATATCTGAAATGCCTATCGACACCTATATTTGAAATACCTATCGGCTTCTATATCTAAAATGCCTATCGGCACCTATTTTTAAAATGCCAATCGGCAACTATATCTGAAATGCCTATCGGCACCTATATCTGAAATGCCTATCGGCACCAATTTTAGAAATGCCTATCGACAACTACATCTGAAATGCCTATCAGCACCTATATTTGAAATACCTATCGGCAACCATATCTGGAATGCCTATCGGCACCTATATTTGAAATGCCTATCGGCTTCAATATCTGAAATGCCTATCGGCACCTATTTTTGAAATGCCTATCGAAAACTACATCTGAAATGCCTATCAGCACCTATATTTGAAATGCCTATCGGCAACCACATCAGAAATGCCTATCGGCACCTATATCTGAAATGCCTTTCGGCATTTATATCTGAAATGCCTATCGACACCTATATACGAAATGCCTATCGGCACCTATATTTTAAATGCCTATCGGCAACTATATCTGATATGCCTATCGGCACCTATATCTGAAATGCCTATCGGCACCTATTTTTGAAATGCCTATCGGAAACTACATCTAAAATGCCTATCGGCACCTATTTTTAAAGTGCCAATCGGCAACTAAATCTGAAATGCCTATCAGCACCTATATCTGAAATGCCTATCGGCACCTCTTTCTGAAATGCCTTTCGGCACCTATTTTTGAAATGCCTTTCGGAAACAACATCTGAAATGCCTATCTGCTCCTATATTTAAAATGCCTATCGGCAACCATATCTGAAAAGCCTATCGACACCTATATTTGAAATACCTATCGGCTTCTATATCTAAAATGCCTATCGGCACCTGTTTTTAAAATGCCAATCGGCAACTATATCTGAAATGCCTATCGGCACCTATATCTGAAATGCCTATCGGCATCAATTTTTGAAATGCCTATCGGAAACTACATCTAAAATGCCTATCAGCACCTATATTTGAAATGCCTATCGGCAACCATATCTGGAATGCCTATCGGCACCTATATTTGAAATGCCTATCGGCTTCTATATCTGAAATGTCTATCGGCACCTATTTTTAAAATGCCAATTGGCAACTATATCTGAAATGCCTTTCGGCACCTAAATCTGAAATGCCTATCGGCACCTATTTTTGAAATGCCTATCGGAAACTACATCTGAAATGCCTATCAGCACCAATATTTGAAATGCCTATCGGCAACCATATCTGGAATGCCTATCGGCACCTACATTTGAAATGCCTATCGGCTTTTATATCTGAAATGCCTATCGGCACCTATTTTTAAAATGCCAATCGGCAACTATATCTGAAATGCCTATCGGCACCTATATCTGAAATGCCTATCGGCACCTATTTTTGAAATTCCTATCGGAAACTACATCTGAAATGCCTATCAGCACCTATATTTGAAATGCCTATCGGCGACCATATCTGAAATGCCTATCGACACCTATATTTGAAATACCTATCGGCTTCTATATCTGAAATGCCTATCGGCACCTATTTTTAAAATGCCAATCGGTAACTATATCTGAAATGCCTATCGGCACCTATATCTGAAATGCCTATCGGCACTAATTTTCGAAATGCCTATCGGAAACTACATCTGGAATGCCTATCAGCACCTATATTTGAAATTCCTATCGGCAACCATATCTGGGATGCCTATCGGCACCTATATTTGAAATGGCTATCGGCTTCTATATCTGAAATGCCTATCGGCACCTATTTTTAAAATGCCAATCGGCAACTATATCTGAAATGCCTATCGGCACCTATATCTGAAATGCCTATCGGCACCTATTTTTGAAATGCCTATCGGAAACTACATCTGAAATGCCTATCAGCACCAATATTTGAAATGCCTATCGGCAACCATACCTGAAATTCCTATCGACACCAATATTTGAAATACCTATCGACTTCTATATCTGAAATGCCTATCGGCACCTATTTTTAAAATGCCAATCGGCAACTATATCTGAAATGCCTATCGGCACCTATATCTGAAATGCTTATCGGCACCAATTTTTGAAATGCCTATCGGAAACTACATCTGAAATGCCTATCAGCACCTATATTTGAAATGCCTATCGGCATCCATATCTGGAATGCCTATCAGCACCTATATTTGAAATGCCTACCGGCTTCTATATCTGAAATGCCTATCGGCACCTATATTTAAAATGCCAATCGGCAACTATATCTGAAATGCCTATCGGCACCTATATCTGAAATGCCTATCGGCACCTATTTTTGAAATGCCTATCGAAAACTACATCTGAAATGCCTATCAGCACCTATATTTGAAATGCCTATCGGCAACTATATCTGATATGCCTATCGGCACCTATATTTGAAATGCCTATCGGCACCTATTTTTGAAATGCCAATCATCAACTATATCTGAAATGCCTATCGGCACCTATTTTTAAAATGCCAATCGGCAACTATATCTGAAATGCCTATCGGTACCTATTTTTGAAATGCCTATCGGAAACTACATCTGAAATGCCTATCAGCACTTATATTTGAATAGCCTATCGGCAACCATATCGGGAATGCCTATCGGCATCTATATTTGAAATGCCTATCGGCTTCTATATCTGAAATGCCTATCGGCACCTATTTTTAAAATGCCAATCGGCAACTATATCTGAAATGCCTATCCCCACCTATATCTAAAATGCCTATTAGCACCTATTTTTGAAATGCCTTTCGGAAAATACATCTGAAATGCCTATCTGCTCCTATATTTGAAATGCCTATCGGCAACCATATCTGAAATGCCTATCGACACCTATATTTGAAATACCTATCGGCTTCTATATCTGAAATGCCTATCGGTACCTGTTTTTAAAATGCCAATCGGCAAGTATATCTGAAATGCCTATCGGCACCTATATCTGAAATGCCCATCGGCACCTATTTTTGAAATGCCTATCGGAAACTACATCTGAAATGCCTATCAGCACCTATATTTAAAATGCCTATCGGCAACCATATCTGGAATGCCTATCGGCACCTATATTTGAAATGCCTATCGGCTTCTATGTCTAAATTGCCTATCGGCACCTATTTTTAAAATGCCAATCGGCAACTATATCTGAAATGCCTATCGGTACCTATTTTTGAAATGCCTATCGGAAACTACATCTGAAATGCCTATCAGCACTTATATTTGAATAGCCTATCGGCAACCATATCGGGAATGCCTATCGGCACCTATATTTGAAATGCCTATCGGCTTCTATATCTGAAATGCCTATCGGCACCTATTTTTAAAATGCCAATCGGCAACTATATCTGAAATGCCTATCCCCACCTATATCTGAAATGCCTATTGGCACCTATTTTTGAAATGCCTTTCGGAAACTACATCTGAAATGCCTATCTGCTCCTATATTTGAAATGCCTATCGGCAACCATATCTGAAATGCCTATCGACACCTATATTTGAAATACCTATCGGCTTCTATATCTGAAATGCCTATCGGCACCTCTTTTTAAAATGCCAATCGGTAACTATATCTGAAATGCCTATCGGCACCTATATCTGAAATGCCTATCGGCACCAATTTTTGAAATGCCTATCGGAAACTACATCTGGAATGCCTTTTAGCATCTATATTTGAAATGCCTATCGGCAACCATATCTGGAATGCCTATCAGCACCTATATTTGAAATGCCTATCGGCTTCTATATCTGAAATGCCTATCGACACCTATTTTCAAAATGCCAATCGCCAACTATATCTGAAATGCCTATCGGCACCTATATCTGAAATGCCTATCGGCACCTATTTTTGAAATGCCTATCGGAAACTACATCTGAAATGCCTATCAGCACCTATATTTGAAATGCCTATCGGCAACCATATCTGAAATGCCTATCAACACCTATATTTGAAATACCTATCGGCTTCTATATCTGAAATGCGTATCGGCACCTATTTTTAAAATGCCAATCGGCAACTATATCTGAAATGCCTATCGGCACCTATATCTGAAATGCCTATCGGCACCAATTTTTTAAATGCCTATCGGAAACTACATCTGAAATGCCTATCAGCACCTATATTTGAAATGCCTATCGGCAACCACATCAGAAATGCCTATCGGCACCTATATCTGTAATGCCTTTCGGCATTTATATCTGCAATGCCTATCGACACCTATATACGAAATGCCTATCGGCACCTATATTTTAAATGCCTATCGGCAACTATATCTGATATGCCTATCGGCACCTATATCTGAAATGCCTATCGGCACCTACTTTTGAAATGCCAATCGGCAACTATATCTGAAATGCCTATCGGCACCTATTTTTAAAATGCCAATCGGCAACTATATCTGAAATGCTTATCGGCACCAATTTTTGAAATGCCTATCGGAAACTACATCTGAAATGCCTATCAGCACTTATATTTGAATAGCCTATCGGCAACCATATCGGGAATGCCTATCGGCACCTATATTTGAAATGCCTATCGGCTTCTATATCTGAAATGCCTATCGGCACCTATTTTTAAAATGCCAATCGGCAACTATATCTGAAATGCCTATCGGCACCTATATCTGAAATGCCTATTGGTACCTATTTTTGAAAAGCCTTTCGGAAACTACATCTGAAATGCCTAACTGCTCCTATATTTGAAATGCCTATCGGCAACCATATCTGGAATGCCTATCGGCACCTATATTTGAAATGCCTATCGGCTTCTATATCTGAAATGCCTATCGGCACCTATTTTTAAAATGCCAATCGGCAACTATATCTGAAATGCCTATCGGCACCTATATCTGAAATGCCTATCGGCACCTATTTTTGAAATGCCTATCGGAAACTACATCTGAAATGCCTATCAGCTCTTATATTTGAAATGCTTATCGGCAACCATATCTGAAATGCCTATCGACACCTATATTTGAAATACCTATCGGCGTCTATATCTGAAATGCCTATCGGCACCTATTTTTAAAATGCCAATCGGTAACTATATCTGAAATGACTATCGGCACCTATATCTGAAATGCCTATCGGCACCAATTTTTGAAATGCCTATCGGAAACTACATCTGGAATGCCTATCAGCACCTATATTTGAAATGCCTATCGGCAACCATATCTAAAATGCCTATCGACACCTATATTTGAAATACCTATCGGCTTCTATATCTGAAATGCGCATCGGCACCTATTTTTAAAATGCCAATCGGCAACTATATCTGAAATGCCTATCGGCACCTATATCTGAAATGCCTATCGGCACCAATTTTTTAAATGCCTATCGAAAACTACATCTAAATGCCTATCAGCACCTATATTTGAAATGCCTATCGGCAACCATATCTGGAATACTTATCGGCACCTATATTTGAAATGCCTATCGGCTTCTATATCTGAAATGCCTATCGGCACCTATTTTTAAAATGCCAATCGGCAACTATATCTGAAATGCCTATCGGCACCTATATCTGAAATGCCTATCGGCACCTATATCTGAAATGCCTATCGGCACCTATTTTTGAAATGCCTATCGGAAACTACATCTGAAATGCCTATCAGCACCTATATTTGAAATGCTTATCGGCGATCATATCTGAAATGCCTATCGACACCTATATTTGAAATACCTATCGGCTTCTATATCTGAAATGCCTATCGGCACCTATTTTTAAAATGGCAATCGGTAACTATATCTGAAATGCCTATCGGCACCTATATCTGAAATGCCTATCGGCACTAATTTTTGAAATGCCTATCGGAAACTACATCTGAAATGCCTATCAGCACCTATATTTGAAATGCCTATCGGCAACCACATCAGAAATGCCTATCGGCACCTATATCTGTAATGCCTTTCGGCATTTATATCTGCAATGCCTATCGACTCCTATATACGAAATGCCTATCGGCACCTATATTTTAAATGCCTATCGGCAACTATATCTGATATGCCTATCGGCACCTATATCTGAAATGCCTATCGGCACCTATTTTTGAAATGCCTATCGGAAACTACATCTGAAATGCCTATCAGCACCTATATTTGAAATGCCTATCGGCAACCATATCTGGAATGCCTATCGGCACCTATATTTGAAATGCCTATCGGCTTCTATGTCTAAATTGCCTATCGGCACCTATTTTTAAAATGCCAATCGGCAACTATATCGGAAATGCCTATCGGTACCTATTTTTGAAATGCCTATCGGAAACTACATCTGAAATGCCTATCAGCACTTATATTTGAATAGCCTATCGGCAACCATATCGGGAATGCCTATCGGCACCTATATTTGAAATGCCTATCGGCTTCTATATCTGAAATGCCTATCGGCACCTATTTTTAAAATGCCAATCGGCAACTATATCTGAAATGCCTATCCCCACCTATATCTGAAATGCCTATTGGCACCTATTTTTGAAATGCCTTTCGGAAACTACATCTGAAATGCCTATCTGCTCCTATATTTGAAATGCCTATCGGCAACCATATCTGAAATGCCTATCGACACCTATATTTGAAATACCTATCGGCTTCTATATCTGAAATGCCTATCGGCACCTCTTTTTAAAATGCCAATCGGTAACTATATCTGAAATGCCTATCGGCACCTATATCTGAAATGCCTATCGGCACCAATTTTTGAAATGCCTATCGGAAACTACATCTGGAATGCCTTTTAGCATCTATATTTGAAATGCCTATCGGCAACCATATCTGGAATGCCTATCAGCACCTATATTTGAAATGCCTATCGGCTTCTATATCTGAAATGCCTATCGACACCTATTTTCAAAATGCCAATCGCCAACTATATCTGAAATGCCTATCGGCACCTATATCTGAAATGCCTATCGGCACCTATTTTTGAAATGCCTATCGGAAACTACATCTGAAATGCCTATCAGCACCTATATTTGAAATGCCTATCGGCAACCATATCTGAAATGCCTATCAACACCTATATTTGAAATACCTATCGGCTTCTATATCTGAAATGCGTATCGGCACCTATTTTTAAAATGCCAATCGGCAACTATATCTGAAATGCCTATCGGCACCTATATCTGAAATGCCTATCGGCACCAATTTTTTAAATGCCTATCGGAAACTACATCTGAAATGCCTATCAGCACCTATATTTGAAATGCCTATCGGCAACCACATCAGAAATGCCTATCGGCACCTATATCTGTAATGCCTTTCGGCATTTATATCTGCAATGCCTATCGACACCTATATACGAAATGCCTATCGGCACCTATATTTTAAATGCCTATCGGCAACTATATCTGATATGCCTATCGGCACCTATATCTGAAATGCCTATCGGCACCTACTTTTGAAATGCCAATCGGCAACTATATCTGAAATGCCTATCGGCACCTATTTTTAAAATGCCAATCGGCAACTATATCTGAAATGCTTATCGGCACCAATTTTTGAAATGCCTATCGGAAACTACATCTGAAATGCCTATCAGCACTTATATTTGAATAGCCTATCGGCAACCATATCGGGAATGCCTATCGGCACCTATATTTGAAATGCCTATCGGCTTCTATATCTGAAATGCCTATCGGCACCTATTTTTAAAATGCCAATCGGCAACTATATCTGAAATGCCTATCGGCACCTATATCTGAAATGCCTATTGGTACCTATTTTTGAAAAGCCTTTCGGAAACTACATCTGAAATGCCTAACTGCTCCTATATTTGAAATGCCTATCGGCAACCATATCTGAAATGCCTATCGGCACCTATATTTGAAATGCCTATCGGCTTCTATATCTGAAATGCCTATCGGCACCTATTTTTAAAATGCCAATCGGCAACTATATCTGAAATGCCTATCGGCACCTATATCTGAAATGCCTATCGGCACCTATTTTTGAAATGCCTATCGGAAACTACATCTGAAATGCCTATCAGCTCTTATATTTAAATGCTTATCGGCAACCATATCTGAAATGCCTATCGACACCTATATTTGAAATACCTATCGGCGTCTATATCTAAAATGCCTATCGGCACCTATTTTTATAATGCCAATCGGTAACTATATCTGAAATGACTATCGGCACCTATATCTGAAATGCCTATCGGCACCAATTTTTGAAATGCCTATCGGAAACTACATCTGGAATGCCTATCAGCACCTATATTTGAAATGCCTATCGGCAACCATATCTAAAATGCCTATCGACACCTATATTTAAAATACCTATCGGCTTCTATATCTGAAATGCGCATCGGCACCTATTTTTAAAATGCCAATCGGCAACTATATCTGAAATGCCTATCGGCACCTATATCTGAAATGCCTATCGGCACCAATTTTTTAAATGCCTATCGAAAACTACATCTAAATGCCTATCAGCACCTATATTTGAAATGCCTATCGGCAACCATATCTGGAATACTTATCGGCACCTATATTTAAAATGCCTATCGGCTTCTATATCTGAAATGCCTATCGGCACCTATTTTTAAAATGCCAATCGGCAACTATATCTGAAATGCCTATCGGCACCTATATCTGAAATGCCTATCGGCACCTATATCTGAAATGCCTATCGGCACCTATTTTTGAAATGCCTATCGGAAACTACATCTGAAATGCCTATCAGCACCTATATTTGAAATGCTTATCGGCGATCATATCTGAAATGCCTATCGACACCTATATTTGAAATACCTATCGGCTTCTATATCTGAAATGCCTATCGGCACCTATTTTTAAAATGGCAATCGGTAACTATATCTGAAATGCCTATCGGCACCTATATCTGAAATGCCTATCGGCACTAATTTTTGAAATGCCTATCGGAAACTACATCTGAAATGCCTATCAGCACCTATATTTGAAATGCCTATCGGCAACCACATCAGAAATGCCTATCGGCACCTATATCTGTAATGCCTTTCGGCATTTATATCTGCAATGCCTATCGACTCCTATATACGAAATGCCTATCGGCACCTATATTTTAAATGCCTATCGGCAACTATATCTGATATGCCTATCGGCACCTATATCTGAAATGCCTATCGGCACGTATTTTTGAAATGCCTATCGGAAACTACATCTGAAATGCCTATCAGCACCTATATTTGAAATGCCTATCGGCAACCATATCTGGAATGCCTATCGGCACCTATATTTGAAATGCCTAACGGCTTCAATATCTGAAATGCCTATCGGCACCTATTTTTAAAATGCCAATCGGCAACTATATCTAAAGTGCCTATTGGCACCTATATCTGAAATGCCTATCGGCACCAATTTTTGAAATGCCTATCGAAAACTACATCTGAAATGCCTATCAGCACCTATATTTGAAATGCCTATCGGCAACCACATCAGATATGCCTATCGGCACCTATATCTGAAATGCCTTTCGGCATTTATATCTGAAATGCCTATCGACACCTATATACGAAATGCCTATCGGCACCTATATTTTAAATGCCTATCGGCAACTATATCTGATATGCCTATCGGCACCTATATCTGAAATGCCTATCGGCACCTATTTTTGAAATGCCTATCGGCACCTCTTTCTGAAATGATTATCGGCACCTATTTTTGAAATGCCGTTCGGAAACTACATCTGAAATGCCTATCTGCTCCTATATTTGAAATGCCTATCGGCAACCATATCTGAAAAGCCTATCGACATCTATATTTGAAATACCTATCGGCTTCTATATCTGAAATGCCTATCGGCACCCGTTTTTAAAATGCCAATCGGCAACTATATCTGAAATGCCTATCGGCACCTATATCTGAAATGCCTATCGGCATCAATTTTTGAAATGCCTATCGGAAACTACATCTAAAATGCCTATCAGCACCTATATTTGAAATGCCTATCGGCAACCATATCTGGAATGCCTATAGGCACCTATATTTAAAATGCCTATCGGCTTCTATATCTGAAATGCCTATCGGCACCAATTTTTAAAATGCCAATTGGCAACTATATCTGAAATGCCTATCGGCACCTATATCTGAAATGCCTATCGGCACCTATTTTTGAAATGCCTATCGGAAACTACATCTGAAATGCCTATCAGCACCTATATTTGAAATGCCTATCGGCAACCATATCTGGAATGCCTATCGGTCCTACATTTGAAATGCCTATCGGCTTCTATATCTGAAATGCCTATCGGCACCTATTTTTAAAATGCCAATCGGCAACTATATCTGAAATGCCTATCGGCACCTATATCTGAAATGCCTATCGGCACCTATTTTTGAAATGCCTATCGGAAACTACATCTGAAATGCCTATCAGCACCTATATTTGAAATGCCTATCGGCAACCATATCTGGAATGCCTATCGGTCCTACATTTGAAATGCCTATCGGCTTCTATATCTGAAATGCCTATCGGCACCTATTTTTAAAATGCCAATCGGCAACTATATCTGAAATGCCTATAGGCACCTATATCTGAAATGCCTATCGGCACCAATTTTTGAAATGCCTATCGGAAACTACATCTGGAATGCCTATCAGCACCTATATTTGAAATGCCTATCGGCAACCATATCTGGAATGCCTATCGGCACCTATATTTGAAATGCCTAACGGCTTCTATATCTTAAATGCCTATCGACACCTATTTTTAAAATGCCAATCGGCAACTATATCTGAAATGCCTATCGGCACCTATATTTGAAATGCCTATCGGCTTCTATATCTGAAATGCCTATCGACACCTATTTTTAAAATGCCAATCGGCAACTATATCTGAAATGCCTATCGGCACCTATATCTGAAATGCCTATCGGCACCTATTTTTGAAATGCCTATCGGAAACTACATCTGAAATGCCTATCAGCACCTATATTTGAAATGCCTATCGGCAACCATATCTGGAATGCCTATCGGTCCTACATTTGAAATGCCTATCGGCTTCTATATCTGAAATGCCTATCGGCACCTATTTTTAAAATGCCAATCGGCAACTATATCTGAAATGCCTATCGGCACCTATATCTGAAATGGCTATCGGCACCTATTTTTGAAATGCCTATCGGAAACTACATCTGAAATGCCTATCTGCTCCTATATTTGAAATGCCTATCGGCAACCATATCTGAAAAGCCTATCGACACCTATATTTGAAATACCTATCGGCTTCTATATCTGAAATGCCTATCGGCACCTGTTTTTAAAATGCCAATCGGCAACTATATCTGAAATGCCTATCGGCACCTATATCTGAAATGCCTATCGGCATCAATTTTTGAAATGCCTATCGGAAACTACATCTAAAATGCCTATCAGCACCTATATTTGAAATGCCTATCGGCAACCATATCTGGAATGCCTATCGGTACCTATATTTGAAATGCCTATCGGCACCTATTTTTAAAATGCCAATTGGCAACTATATCTGAAATGCCTATCGGCACCTATATCTGAAATGCCTATCGGCACCTATTTTTGAAATGCCTATCGGAAACTACATCTGAAATGCCTATCAGCACCTATATTTGAAATGCCTATCGGCAACCATATCTGGAATGCCTATCGGCACCTATATTTGAAATGCCTATCGGCTTCTATATCTGAAATGTCTATCGGCACCTATTTTTAAAATGCCAATCGGCAACTATATCTGAAATGCCTATCGGCACCTATATCTGAAATGCTTATCGGCACCAATTTTTAAAATGCCCTTCGGAAACTACATCTGAAATGCCTATCAGCACCTATATTTGAAATGCCTATCGGCAACCATATCTGGAATGCCTATCGGCACCTATATTTGAAATGCCTATCGGCTTCTATATCTGAAATGCCTATCGGCACCTATATTTAAAATGCCAATCGGCAACTATATCTGAAATGCCTATCGGCACCTATATCTGAAATGCCTATCGGCACCTATTTTTGAAATGCCTATCGAAAACTACATCTGAAATGCCTATCAGCACCTATATTTGAAATGCCTATCGGCAACTATATCTGATATACCTATCGGCACATATATCTGAAATGCCAATCGGCACCTATTTTTGAAATGCCAATCGGCAACTATATCTGAAATGCCTATCGGCACCTATTTTTAAAATGCCAATCGGCAACTATATCTGAAATGCCTATCGGTACCTATTTTTGAAATGCCTATCAGAAACTACATCTGAAATGCCTATCAGCACTTATATTTGAATAGCCTTTCGGCAACCATATCGGGAATGCCTATCGGCACCTATATTTGAAATGCCTATCGGCTTCTATATCTGAAATGCCTATCGGCACCTATTTTTAAAATGCCAATCGGCAACTATATCTGAAATGTCTATCGGCACCTATATCTGAAATGCCTATTGGCACCTATTTTTGAAATGCCTTTCGGAAACTACATCTGAAATGCCTATCTGCTCTTATATTTGAAATGCCTATCGGCAACCATATCTGAAATGCCTATCGACACCTATATTTGAAATACCTATCGGCTTCTATATCTGAAATGCCTATCGGCACCTGTTTTTAAAATGCCAATCGGCAACTATATCTGAAATGCCTATCGGCACCTATATCTGAAATGCCTATCGGCATCAATTTTTGAAATGCCTATCGGAAACTACATCTAAAATGCCTATCAGCACCTATATTTGAAACGCCTATCGGCAACCATATCTGGAATGCCTATCGGCATCTATATTTACAATGCCTATCGGCTTCTCTATCTGAAATGCCTATCGACACTTATTTTTAAAATGCCAATTGGCAACTATATCTGAAATGCCTATCGGCACCTATATCTGAAATGCCTATCGGCACCTATTTTTGAAATGCCTATCGGAAACTACATCTGAAATGCCTATCAGCACCTATATTTAAAATGCCTATCGGCAACCATATCTGGAATGCCTATCGACACCTATATTTGAAATGCCTATCGGCTTCTATATCTGAAATGCCTATCGGCACCTATTTTTAAAATGCCAATCGGCAACTATATCTGAAATGCCTATCGGCACCTATATCTGAAATGCCTATCGGCACCTATTTTTGAAATGCCTATCGGAAACTACATCTGAAATGCCTATCAGCACTAATATTTGAAATGCCTATCGGCAACCATATCTGAAATGCCTATCAACGCCTATATTTGAAATACCTATCGGCTTCTATATCTGAAATGCCTATCGGCACCTATTTTTAAAATGCCAATCGGTAACTATATCTGAAATGCCTATCGGCACCTATATCTGAAATGCTTATCGGCACCAATTTTTGAAATGCCTATCGGAAACTACATCTGAAATGCCTATCAGCACCTATATTTGAAATGCCTATCGGCAACCATATCTGGAATGCCTATCGGCACCTATATTTGAAATGCCTATCGGCTTCTATATCTGAAATGTCTATCGGCACCTATTTTTAAAATGCCAATCGGCAACTATATCTGAAATGCCTATCGGCACCTATATCTGAAATGCTTATCGGCACCAATTTTTAAAATGCCCTTCGGAAACTACATCTGAAATGCCTATCAGCACCTATATTTGAAATGCCTATCGGCAACCATATCTGGAATGCCTATCGGCACCTATATTTGAAATGCCTATCGGCTTCTATATCTGAAATGCCTATCGGCACCTATATTTAAAATGCCAATCGGCAACTATATCTGAAATGCCTATCGGCACCTATATCTGAAATGCCTATCGGCACCTATTTTTGAAATGCCTATCGAAAACTACATCTGAAATGCCTATCAGCACCTATATTTGAAATGCCTATCGGCAACTATATCTGATATACCTATCGGCACATATATCTGAAATGCCAATCGGCACCTATTTTTGAAATGCCAATCGGCAACTATATCTGAAATGCCTATCGGCACCTATTTTTAAAATGCCAATCGGCAACTATATCTGAAATGCCTATCGGTACCTATTTTTGAAATGCCTATCGGAAACTACATCTGAAATGCCTATCAGCACTTATATTTGAATAGCCTTTCGGCAACCATATCGGGAATGCCTATCGGCACCTATATTTGAAATGCCTATCGGCTTCTATATCTGAAATGCCTATCGGCACCTATTTTTAAAATGCCAATCGGCAACTATATCTGAAATGTCTATCGGCACCTATATCTGAAATGCCTATTGGCACCTATTTTTGAAATGCCTTTCGGAAACTACATCTGAAATGCCTATCTGCTCCTATATTTGAAATGCCTATCGGCAACCATATCTGAAATGCCTATCGACACCTATATTTGAAATACCTATCGGCTTCTATATCTGAAATGCCTATCGGCACCTGTTTTTAAAATGCCAATCGGCAACTATATCTGAAATGCCTATCGGCACCTATATCTGAAATGCCTATCGGCATCAATTTTTGAAATGCCTATCGGAAACTACATCTAAAATGCCTATCAGCACCTATATTTGAAACGCCTATCGGCAACCATATCTGGAATGCCTATCGGCATCTATATTTACAATGCCTATCGGCTTCTCTATCTGAAATGCCTATCGACACTTATTTTTAAAATGCCAATTGGCAACTATATCTGAAATGCCTATCGGCACCTATATCTGAAATGCCTATCGGCACCTATTTTTGAAATGCCTATCGGAAACTACATCTGAAATGCCTATCAGCACCTATATTTAAAATGCCTATCGGCAACCATATCTGGAATGCCTATCGACACCTATATTTGAAATGCCTATCGGCTTCTATATCTGAAATGCCTATCGGCACCTATTTTTAAAATGCCAATCGGCAACTATATCTGAAATGCCTATCGGCACCTATATCTGAAATGCCTATCGGCACCTATTTTTGAAATGCCTATCGGAAACTACATCTGAAATGCCTATCAGCACTAATATTTGAAATGCCTATCGGCAACCATATCTGAAATGCCTATCAACGCCTATATTTGAAATACCTATCGGCTTCTATATCTGAAATGCCTATCGGCACCTATTTTTAAAATGCCAATCGGTAACTATATCTGAAATGCCTATCGGCACCTATATCTGAAATGCCTATCGGCACCAATTTTTGAAATGCCAATCGGAAACTACATCTGGAATGCCTATCAGCACCTATATTTGAAATGCCTATCGGCAACCATATCTGAAATGCCTATCGACACCTATATTTGAAATACCTATCGGCTTCTATATCTGAAATGCCTATCGGCACCTATTTTTAAAATGCCAATCGGCAACTATATCTGAAATGCCTATCGGCACCTATATCTGAAATGCTTATCGGCACCAATTTTTGAAATGCCTATCGGAAACTACATCTGAAATGCCTATCAGCACCTATATTTGAAATGCCTATCGGCAACCATATCTGGAATGCCTATCAGCACCTATATTTGAAATGCCTATCGGCTTCTATATCTGAAATGCCTATCGGCACCTATTTTTAAAATGCCAATCGGCAACTATATCTGAAATGCCTATCGGCACCTATATCTGAAATGCCTATCGGCACCTTTTTTTGAAATGCCTATCGAAAACTACATCTGAAATGCCTATCAGCACCTATATTTGAAATGCCTATCGGCAACTATATCTGATATGCCTATCGGCACCTATATCTGAAATGCCTATCGGCACCTATTTTTGAAATGCCAATCGGCAACTATATCTGAAATGCCTATCGGCACCTATTTTTAAAATGCCAATCGGCAACTATATCTGAAATGCTTATCGGCACCAATTTTTGAAATGCCTATCGGAAACTACATCTGAAATGCCTATCAGCACTTATATTTGAATAGCCTATCGGCAACCATATCGGGAATGCCTATCGGAACCTATATTTGAAATGCCTATCGGCTTCTATATCTGAAATGCCTATCGGCACCTATTTTTAAAATGCCAATCGGCAACTATATCTGAAATGCCTATCGGCACCTATATCTGAAATGCCTATTGGCACCTATTTTTGAAAAGCCTTTCGGAAACTACATCTGAAATGCCTAACTTCTCCTATATTTGAAATGCCTATCGGCAAGCATATCTGGAATGCCTATCGGCACCTATATTTGAAATGCCTATCGGCTTCTATATCTGAAATGCCTATCGGCACCTATTTTTAAAATGCCAATCGGCAACTATATCTGAAATGCCTATCGGCACCTATATCTGAAATGCCTATCGGCACCTATTTTTGAAATGCCTATCGGAAACTACATCTGAAATGCCTATCAGCACTTATATTTGAAATGCTTATCGGCAACCATATCTGAAATGCCTATCGACACCTATATTTGAAATACCTATCGGCTTCTATATCTGAAATGCCTATCGGCACCTATTTTTAAAATGCCAATCGGTAACTATATCTGAAATGACTATCGGCACCTATATCTGAAATGCCTATCGGCACCAATTTTTGAAATGCCTATCGGAAACTACATCTGGAATGCCTATCAGCACCTATATTTGAAATGCCTATCGGCAACCATATCTAAAATGCCTATCGACACCTATATTTGAAATACCTATCGGCTTCTATATCTGAAATGCGTATCGGCACCTATTTTTAAAATGCCAATCGGCAACTATATCTGAAATGCCTATCGGCACCTATATCTGAAATGCCTATCGGCACCAATTTTTAAAATGCCTATCGAAAACTACATCTGAAATGCCTATCAGCACCTATATTTGAAATGCCTATCGGCAACCATATCTGGAATGCTTATCGGCACCTATATTTGAAATGCCTATCGGCTTCTATATCTGAAATGCCTATCGGCACCTATTTTTAAAATGCCAATCGGCAACTGTATCTGAAATGCCTATCGGCACCTATATCTGAAATGCCTATCGGCATCTATTTTTGAAATGCCTATCGGAAACTACATCTGAAATGCCTATCAGCACCTATATTTGAAATGCCTATCGGCGACCATATCTGAAATGCCTATCGACACCTATATTTGAAATACCTATCGGCTTCTATATCTGAAATGCCTATCGGCACCTATTTTTAAAATGCCAATCGGTAACTATATCTGAAATGCCTATCGGCACCTATATCTGAAATGCCTATCGGCACTAATTTTTGAAATGCCTATCGGAAACTACATCTGGAATGCCTATCAGCACCTATATTTGAAATTCCTATCGGCAAACATATCTGGGATGCCTATCGGCACCTATATTTGAAATGCCTATCGGCTTCTATATCTGAAATGCCTATCGGCACCTATTTTTAAAATGCCAATCGGCAACTATATCTGAAATGCCTATCGGCACCTATATCTGAAATGCCTATCGGCACCAATTTTTGAAATGCCTATCGAAAACTACATCTGAAATGCCTATCAGCACCTATATTTGAAATGCCTATCGGCAACCATATCTGGAATACTTATCGGCACCTATATTTGAAATGCCTATCGGCTTCTATATCTGAAATGCCTATCGGCACCTATTTTTAAAATGCCAATCGGCAACTATATCTGAAATGCCTATCGGCACCTATATCTGAAATGCCTATCGGCACCTATATCTGAAATGCCTATCGGCACCTATTTTTGAAATGCCTATCGGAAACTACATCTGAAATGCCTATCAGCACCTATATTTGAAATGCTTATCGGCGATCATATCTGAAATGCCTATCGACACCTATATTTGAAATACCTATCGGCTTCTATATCTGAAATGCCTATCGGCACCTATTTTTAAAATGCCAATCGGTAACTATATCTGAAATGCCTATCGGCACCTATATCTGAAATGCCTATCGGCACTAATTTTTGAAATGCCTATCGGAAACTACATCTGAAATGCCTATCAGCACCTATATTTGAAATGCCTATCGGCAACCACATCAGAAATGCCTATCGGCACCTATATCTGTAATGCCTTTCGGCATTTATATCTGCAATGCCTATCGACTCCTATATACGAAATGCCTATCGGCACCTATATTTTAAATGCCTATCGGCAACTATATCTAATATGCCTATCGGCACCTATATCTGAAATGCCTATCGGCACCTATTTTTGAAATGCCTATCGGAAACTACATCTGATTTGCCTATCAGCACCTATATTTGAAATGCCTATCGGCAACCATATCTGGAATGCCTATCGGCACCTATATTTGAAATGCCTAACGGCTTCAATATCTGAAATGCCTATCGGCACCTATTTTTAAAATGCCAATCGGCAACTATATCTGAAGTGCCTATTGGCACCTATATCTGAAATGCCTATCGGCACCTATTTTTGAAATGCCTATCGAAAACTACATCTGAAATGCCTATCAGCACCTATATTTGAAATGCCTATCGGCAACCACATCAGATATGCCTATCGGCACCTATATCTGAAATGCCTTTCGGCATTTATATCTGAAATGCCTATCGACACCTATATACGAAATGCCTATCGGCACCTATATTTTAAATGCCTATCGGCAACTATATCTGATATGCCTATCGGCACCTATATCTGAAATGCCTATCGGCACCTATTTTTGAAATGCCTATCGGCACCTCTTTCTGAAATGATTATCGGCACCTATTTTTGAAATGCCGTTCGGAAACTACATCTGAAATGCCTATCTGCTCCTATATTTGAAATGCCTATCGGCAACCATATCTAAAAAGCCTATCGACATCTATATTTGAAATACCTATCGGCTTCTATATCTGAAATGCCTATCGGCACCCGTTTTTAAAATGCCAATCGGCAACTATATCTGAAATGCCTATCGGCACCTATATCTGAAATGCCTATCGGCATCAATTTTTGAAATGCCTATCGGAAACTACATCTGGAATGCCTATCAGCACCTATATTTTAAATGCCTATCGGCAACTATATCTGATATGCCAATCGGCACCTATATCTGAAATGCCTATCGGCACCTATTTTTGAAATGCCTATCGGCACCTCTTTCTGAAATGATTATCGGCACCTATTTTTGAAATGCCGTTCGGAAACTACATCTGAAATGCCTATCTGCTCCTATATTTGAAATGCCTATCGGCAACCATATCTGAAAAGCCTATCGACATCTATATTTGAAATACCTATCGGCTTCTATATCTGAAATGCCTATCGGCACCCGTTTTTAAAATGCCAATCGGCAACTATATCTGAAATGCCTATCGGCACCTATATCTGAAATGCCTATCGGCATCAATTTTTGAAATGCCTATCGGAAACTACATCTGGAATGCCTATCAGCACCTATATTTGAAATGCCTATCGGCAACCATATCTGGAATGCCTATCGGCACCTATATTTGAAATGCCTATCGGCTTCTATATCTTAAATGCCTATCGACACCTATTTTTAAAATGCCAATCGGCAACTATATCTGAAATGCCTATCGGCACCTATATCTGAAATGCCTATCGGCATCAATTTTTGAAATGCCTATCGGAAACTACATCTGGAATGCCTATCAGCACCTATATTTGAAATGCCTATCGGCAACCATATCTGGAATGCCTATCGGCACCTATATTTGAAATGCCTATCGGCTTCTATATCTTAAATGCCTATCGACACCTATTTTTAAAATGCCAATTGGCAACTATATCTGAAATGCCTATCGGCACCTATATCTGAAATGCCTATCGGCACCTATTTTTGAAATGCCTATCGGAAACTACATCTGAAATGCCTATCAGCACCTATATTTGAAATGCCTATCGGCAACCATATCTGGAATGCCTATCGGTCCTACATTTGAAATGCCTATCGGCTTCTATATCTGAAATGCCTATCGGCACCTATTTTTAAAATGCCAATCGGCAACTATATCTGAAATGCCTATCGGCACCTATATCTGAAATGCCTATCGGCACCTATTTTTGAAATGCCTATCGGAAACTACATCTGAAATGCCTATCAGCACCTATATTTGAAATGCCTATCGGCAACCATATCTGGAATGCCTATCGGTCCTACATTTGAAATGCCTATCGGCTTCTATATCTGAAATGCCTATCGGCACCTATTTTTAAAATGCCAATCGGCAACTATATCTGAAATGCCTATAGGCACCTATATCTGAAATGCCTATCGGCACCAATTTTTGAAATGCCTATCGGAAACTACATCTGGAATGCCTATCAGCACCTATATTTGAAATGCCTATCGGCAACCATATCTGGAATGCCTATCGGCACCTATATTTGAAATGCCTATCGGCTTCTATATCTTAAATGCCTATCGACACCTATTTTTAAAATGCCAATCGGCAACTATATCTGAAATGCCTATCGGCACCTATATTTGAAATGCCTATCGGCTTCTATATCTGAAATGCCTATCGACACCTATTTTTAAAATGCCAATCGGCAACTATATCTGAAATGCCTATCGGCACCTATATCTGAAATGCCTATCGGCACCTATTTTTGAAATGCCTATCGGAAACAACATCTGAAATGCCTATCAGCACCTATATTTGAAATGCCTATCGGCAACCATATCTGGAATGCCTATCGGTCCTACATTTGAAATGCCTATCGGCTTCTATATCTGAAATGCCTATCAGCACCTATTTTTAAAATGCCAATCGGCAACTATATCTGAAATGCCTATCGGCACCTATATCTGAAATGGCTATCGGCACCTATTTTTGAAATGCCTATCGGAAACTACATCTGAAATGCCTATCTGCTCCTATATTTGAAATGCCTATCGGCAACCATATCTGAAAAGCCTATCGACACCTATATTTGAAATACCTATCGGCTTCTATATCTGAAATGCCTATCGGCACCTGTTTTTAAAATGCCAATCGGCAACTATATCTGAAATGCCTATCGGCACCTATATCTGAAATGCCTATCGGCATCAATTTTTGAAATGCCTATCGGAAACTACATCTAAAATGCCTATCAGCACCTATATTTGAAATGCCTATCGGCAACCATATCTGGAATGCCTATCGGCACCTATATTTGAAATGCCTATCGGCTTCTATATCTGAAATGCCTATTGGCACCTATTTTTAAAATGCCAATTGGCAACTATATCTGAAATGCCTATCGGCACCTATATCTGAAATGCCTATCGGCACCTATTTTTGAAATGCCTATCGGAAACTACATCTGAAATGCCTATTAGCACCTATATTTGAAATGCCTATCGGCAACCATATCTGGAATGCCTATCGGCACCTATATTTGAAATGCCTATCGGCTTCTATATCTGAAATGTCTATCGGCACCTATTTTTAAAATGCCAATCGGCAACTATATCTGAAATGCCTATCGGCACCTATATCTGAAATGCTTATCGGCACCAATTTTTAAAATGCCTATCGGAAACTACATCTGAAATGCCTTTCAGCACCTATATTTGAAATGCCTATCGGCAACCATATCTGGAATGCCTATCAGCACCTATATTTGAAATGCCTATCGGCTTCTATATCTGAAATGCCTATCGGCACCTATATTTAAAATGCCAATCGGCAACTATATCTGAAATGCCTATCGGCACCTATATCTGAAATGCCTATCGGCACCTATTTTTGAAATGCCTATCGAAAACTACATCTGAAATGCCTATCAGCACCTATATTTGAAATGCCTATCGGCAACTATATCTGATATACCTATCGGCACATATATCTGAAATGCCAATCGGCACCTATTTTTGAAATGCCAATCGGCAACTATATCTGAAATGCCTATCGGCGCCTATTTTTAAAATGCCAATCGGCAACTATATCTGAAATGCCTATCGGTACCTATTTTTGAAATGCCTATCGGAAACTACATCTGAAATGCCTATCAGCACCTATATTTAAAATGCCTATCGGCAACCATATCTGGAATGCCTATCGACACCTATATTTGAAATGCCTATCGGCTTCTATATCTGAAATGCCTATCGGCACCTATTTTTAAAATGCCAATCGGCAACTATATCTGAAATGTCTATCGGCACCTATATCTGAAATGCCTATTGGCACCTATTTTTGAAATGCCTTTCGGAAACTACATCTGAAATGCCTATCTGCTCCTATATTTGAAATGCCTATCGGCAACCATATCTGAAATGCCTATCGACACCTATATTTGAAATACCTATCGGCTTCTATATCTGAAATGCCTATCGGCACCTGTTTTTAAAATGCCAATCGGCAACTATATCTGAAATGCCTATCGGCACTTATATCTGAAATGCCTATCGGCATCAATTTTTGAAATGCCTATCGGAAACTACATCTAAAATGCCTATCAGCACCTATATTTGAAACGCCTATCGGCAACCATATCTGGAATGCCTATCGGCATCTATATTTACAATGCCTATCGGCTTCTCTATCTGAAATGCCTATCGACACTTATTTTTAAAATGCCAATTGGCAACTATATCTGAAATGCCTATCGGCACCTATATCTGAAATGCCTATCGGCACCTATTTTTGAAATGCCTATCGGAAACTACATCTGAAATGCCTATCAGCACCTATATTTAAAATGCCTATCGGCAACCATATCTGGAATGCCTATCGACACCTATATTTGAAATGCCTATCGGCTTCTATATCTGAAATGCCTATCGGCACCTATTTTTAAAATGCCAATCGGCAACTATATCTGAAATGCCTATCGGCACCTATATCTGAAATGCCTATCGGCACCTATTTTTGAAATGCCTATCGGAAACTACATCTGAAATGCCTATCAGCACTAATATTTGAAATGCCTATCGGCAACCATATCTGAAATGCCTATCAACGCCTATATTTGAAATACCTATCGGCTTCTATATCTGAAAGGCCTATCGGCACCTATTTTTAAAATGCCAATCGGTAACTATATCTGAAATGCCTATCGGCACCTATATCTGAAATGCCTATCGGCACCAATTTTTGAAATGCCTATCGGAAACTACATCTGGAATGCCTATCAGCACCTATATTTGAAATGCCTATCGGCAACCATATCTGAAATGCCTATCGACACCTATATTTGAAATACCTATCGGCTTCTATATCTGAAATGCCTATCGGCACCTATTTTTAAAATGCCAATCGGCAACTATATCTGAAATGCCTATCGGCACCTATATCTGAAATGCTTATCGGCACCAATTTTTGAAATGCCTATCGAAAACTACATCTGAAATGCCTATCAGCACCTATATTTGAAATGCCTATCAGCACCTATATTTGAAATGCCTATCGGCAACCATATCTGATATGCCTATCGGCACCTATATCTGAAATGCCTATCGGCACCTATTTTTGAAATGCCAATCGGCAACTATATCTGAAATGCCTATCGGCACCTATTTTTAAAATGCCAATCGGCAACTATATCTGAAATGCTTATCGGCACCAATTTTTGAAATGCCTATCGGAAACTACATCTGAAATGCCTATCAGCACTTATATTTGAATAGCCTATCGGCAACCATATCGGGAATGCCTATCGGCACCTATATTTGAAATGCCTATCGGCTTCTATATCTAAAATGCCTATCGGCACCTATTTTTAAAATGCCAATCGGCAACTATATCTGAAATGCCTATCGGCACCTATATCTGAAATGCCTATTGGCACCTATTTTTGAAAAGCCTTTCGGAAACTACATCTGAAATGCCTAACTGCTCCTATATTTGAAATGCCTATCGGCAAGCATATCTGGAATGCCTATCGGCACCTATATTTAAAATGCCTATCGGCTTCTATATCTGAAATGCCTATCGGCACCTATTTTTAAAATGCCAATTGGCAACTATATCTGAAATGCCTATCGGCACCTATATCTGAAATGCCTATCGGCACCTATTTTTGAAATGCCTATCGGAAACTACATCTGAAATGCCTATCAGCACCTATATTTGAAATGCCTATCGGCAACCATATCTGGAATGCCTATCGGTCCTACATTTGAAATGCCTATCGGCTTCTATATCTGAAATGCCTATCGGCACCTATTTTTAAAATGCCAATCGGCAACTATATCTGAAATGCCTATCGGCACCTATATCTGAAATGCCTATCGGCACCTATTTTTGAAATGCCTATCGGAAACTACATCTGAAATGCCTATCAGCACCTATATTTGAAATGCCTATCGGCAACCATATCTGGAATGCCTATCGGTCCTACATTTGAAATGCCTATCGGCTTCTATATCTGAAATGCCTATCGGCACCTATTTTTTAAATGCCAATCGGCAACTATATCTGAAATGCCTATCGGCACCTATATCTGAAATGCCTATCGGCACCAATTTTTGAAATGCCTATCGGAAACTACATCTGGAATGCCTATCAGCACCTATATTTGAAATGCCTATCGGCAACCATATCTGGAATGCCTATCGGCACCTATATTTGAAATGCCTATCGGCTTCTATATCTGAAATGCCTATCGACACCTATTTTTAAAATGCCAATCGGCAACTATATCTGAAATGCCTATCGGCACCTATATCTAAAATGCCTATCGGCACCTATTTTTAAAGTGCCAATCGGCAACTAAATCTGAAATGCCTATCGGCACCTATATCTGAAATGCCTATCGGCACCTCTTTCTGAAATGCCTATCGGCACCTATTTTTGAAATGCCTTTCGGAAACTACATCTGAAATGCCTATCTGCTCCTATATTTGAAATGCCTATCGGCAACCATATCTGAAAAGCCTATCGACACCTATATTTGAAATACCTATCGGCTTCTATATCTGAAATGCCTATCGGCACCTGTTTTTAAAATGCCAATCGGCAACTATATCTGAAATGCCTATCGGCACCTATATCTGAAATGCCTATCGGCATCAATTTTTGAAATGCCTATCGGAAACTACATCTAAAATGCCTATCAGCACCTATATTTGAAATGCCTATCGGCAACCATATCTAGGATGCCTATCGGCACCTATATTTGAAATGCCTATCGGCTTCTATATCTGAAATGCCTATCGGCACCTATTTTTAAAATGCCAATTGGCAACTATATCTGAAATGCCTATCGGCACCTATATCTGAAATGCCTATAGGCACCTATTTTTGAAATGCCTATCGGAAACTACATCTGAAATGCCTATCAGCACCTATATTTGAAATGCCTATCGGCAACCATATCTGGAATGCCTATCGGCACCTATATTTGAAATGCCTATCGGCTTCTATATCTGAAATGCCTATCGGCACCTATTTTTAAAATGCCAATCGGTAACTATATCTGAAATGCCTATCGGCACCTATATCTGAAATGCTTATCGGCACCAATTTTTAAAATGCCTATCGGAAACTACATCTGAAATGCCTATCAGCACCTATATTTGAAATGCCTATCGGCAACCATATCTGGAATGCCTATCAGCATCTATATTTGAAATGCCTATCGGCTTCTATATCTGAAATGCCTATCGGCACCTATATTTAAAATGCCAATCGGCAACTATATCTGAAATGCCTATCGGCACCTATATCTGAAATGCCTATCGGCACCTATTTTTGAAATGCCTATCGAAAACTACATCTGAAATGCCTATCAGCACTTATATTTAAAATGCCTATCGGCAACTATATCTGATATACCTATCGGCACCTACATCTGAAATGCCTATCGGCACCTATTTTTGAAATGCCAATCGGCAACTATATCTGAAATGCCTATCGGCACCTATTTTTAAAATGCCAATCGGCAACTATATCTGAAATGCCTATCGGTACCTATTCTTGAAATGCCTATCGGAAACTACATCTGAAATGCCTATCAGCACTTATATTTGAATAGCCTATCGGCAACCATATCGGGAATGCCTATCGGCACCTATATTTGAAATGCCTATCGGCTTCTATATCTAAAATGCCTATCGGCACCTATTTTTAAAATGCCAATCGGCAACTATATCTGAAATGCCTATCGGCACCTATATCTGAAATGCCTATTGGCACCTATTTTTGAAATGCCTTTCGGAAACTACATCTGAAATGCCTATCTGCTCCTATATTTGAAATGCTTATCGGCAACCATATCTGAAATGCCTATCGACACCTATATTTGAAATACCTATCGGCTTCTATATCTGAAATGCCTATCGGCACCTGTTTTTAAAATGCCAATCGGCAACTATATCTGAAATGCCTATCGGCACCTATATCTGAAATGCCTATCGGCATCAATTTTTGAAATGCCTATCGGAAACTACATCTAAAATGCCTATCAGCACCTATATTTGAAACGCCTATCGGCAACCATATCTGGAATGCCTATCGGCATCTATATTTAAAATGCCTATCGGCTTCTCTATCTGAAATGCCTATCGACACTTATTTTTAAAATGCCAATTGATAACTATATCTGAAATGCCTATCGGCACCTATATCTGAAATGCCTATCGGCACCTATTTTTGAAATGCCTATCGGAAACTACATCTGAAATGCCTATCAGCACCTATATTTAAAATGCCTATCGGCAACCATATCTGGAATGCCTATCGACACCTATATTTGAAATGCCTATCGGCTTCTATATCTGAAATGCCTATCGGCACCTATTTTTAAAATGCCAATCGGCAACTATATCTGAAATGCCTATCGGCACCTATATCTGAAATGCCTATCGGCACCTATTTTTGAAATGCCTATCGGAAACTACATCTGAAATGCCTATCAGCACTAATATTTGAAATGCCTATCGGCAACCATATCTGAAATGCCTATCAACACCTATATTTGAAATACCTATCGGCTTCTATATCTGAAATGCCTATCGGCACCTATTTTTAAAATGCCAATCGGTAACTATATCTGAAATGCCTATCGGCACCTATATCTGAAATGCCTATCGGCACCAATTTTTGAAATGCCTATCGGAAACTACATCTGGAATGCCTATCAGCACCTATATTTGAAATGCCTATCGGCAACCATATCTGAAATGCCTATCGACACCTATATTTGAAATACCTATCGGCTTCTATATCTGAAATGCCTATCGGCACCTATTTTTAAAATGCCAATCGGCAACTATATCTGAAACGCCTATCGGCACCTATATCTGAAATGTTTATCGGCACCAATTTTTGAAATGCCTATCGGAAACTACATCTGAAATGCCTATCAGCACCTATATTTGAAATGCCTATCAGCAACCATATCTGGAATGCCTATCAGCACCTATATTTGAAATGCCTATCGGCTTCTATATCTGAAATGCCTATCGGCACCTATATTTAAAATGCCAATCGGCAACTATATCTGAAATGCCTATCGGCACCTATATCTGAAATGCCTATCGGCACCTTTTTTTGAAATGCCTATCGAAAACTACATCTGAAATGCCTATCAGCACCTATATTTGAAATGCCTATCGGCAACTATATCTGATATGCCTATCGGCACCTATATCTAAAATGCCTATCGGCACCTATTTTTGAAATGCCAATCGGCAACTATATCTGAAATGCCTATCGGCACCTATTTTTAAAATGCCAATCGGCAACTATATCTGAAATGCCTATCGGTACCTATTTTTGAAATGCCTATCGGAAACTACATCTGAAATGCCTATCAGCACTTATATTTGAATAGCCTATCGGAAACCATATCGGGAATGCCTATCGGCACCTATATTTGAAATGCCTATCGGCTTCTATATCTGAAATGCCTACCGGCACCTATTTTTAAAATGCCAATCGGCAACTATATCTGAAATGCCTATCGGCACCTATATCTGAAATGCCTATTGGCACCTATTTTTGAAAAGCCTTTCGGAAACTACATCTGAAATGCCTATCTGCTCCTATATTTGAAATGCCTATCGGCAACCATATCTGGAATGCCTATCGGCACCTATATTTGAAATGCCTATCGGCTTCTATATCTGAAATGCCTATCGGCACCTATTTTTAAAATGCCAATCGGCAACTATATCTGAAATGCCTATCGGCACCTATATCTGAAATGCCTATCGGCACCTATTTTTAAAATGCCTATCGGAAACTACATCTCAAATGCCTATCAGCACTTATATTTGAAATGCCTATCGGCAACCATATCTGAAATGCCTATCAGCACCTATATTTGAAATGCCTATCGGCAACCATATCTAGAATGCCAATCGTCAACTATATCTGAAATGCCTATCGGCACCTATATCTAAAATGCCTATCGGCACCTATTTTTGAAATGCCTATCGGAAACTACATCTGAAATGCCTATCAGCACCTATATTTGAAATGCCTATCGGCAACCATATCTGAAATGCCTATCGACACCTATATTTGAAATACCTATCGGCTTCTATATCTGAAAGGCGTATCGGCACCTATTTTTAAAATGCCAATCGGCAACTATATCTGAAATGCCTATCGGCACCTATATCTGAAATGTCTATCGGCACCAATTTTTGAAATGCCTATCGAAAACTACATCCGAAATGCCTATCAGCACCTATATTTGAAATGCCTATCGGCAACCATATCTGGAATGCTTATCGGCACCTATATTTGAAATGCCTATCGGCTTCTATATCTGAAATGCCTATCGGCACCTATTTTTAAAATGCCAATCGGCAACTATATCTGAAATGCCTATCGGCACCTATATTTGAAATGCCTATCGACACCTATTTTTGAAATGCCTATCGGAAACTACATCTGAAATGCCTATCAACACCTATATTTGAAATGCCTATCGGCTTCTATATCTGAAATGCCTATCGGCACCTATTTTTAAAGTGCCAATCGGCAACTATATCTGAAATGCCTATCGGCACCTATATCTGAAATGCCTATCGGCACCTATTTTTGGAATGCCTATTGGAAACTACATCTGAAATGCCTATCAGCACCTATATTTGAAATGCCTATCGGCAACCATATCTGGAATGCCTATCGGCACCTATATTTGAAATGCCTATCGGCTTCTATATCTGAAATGCCTATCGGCACCTATTTTTAAAATGCCAATCGGCAACTATATCTGAAATGCCTATCGGCACCTATATCTGAAATGCCTATCGGCACCTATTTTTGAAATGCCTATCGGAAACTACATCTGAAATGCCTATCAGCACCAATATTTGAAATGCCTATCGGCAACCATATCTGAAATGCCTATCGACACCTATATTTGAAATACCTACCGGCTTCTATATCTAAAATGCCTATCAGCACCTATTTTTAAAATGCCAATCGGCAACTATATCTGAAATGCCTATCGGCACCTATATCTGAAATGCCTATCGGCATCAATTTTAGAAATGCCTATCGGAAACTACATCTGAAATGCCTATCAGCACCTATATTTGAAATGCCTATCGGCAACCATATCTGGAATGCCTATCGGCACCTATATTTGAAATGCCTATCGGCTTCAATATCTGAAATGCCTATCGGCACCTATTTTTAAAATGCCAATCGGCAACTATATCTGAAGTGCCTATCGGCACCTATATCTGAAATGCCTATCGGCACCTATTTTTGAAATGCCTATCGAAAACTACATCTGAAATTCCTATCAGCACCTATATTTGAAATGCCTATCGGCAACCACATCAGAAATGCCTATCGGCACCTATATCTAAAATGCCTTTCGGCATTTATATCTGAAATGCCTATCGACACCTATATACGAAATGCCTATCGGCACCTATATTTTAAATGCCTATCGGCAACTATATCTGATATGCCTATCGGCACCTATATCTGAAATGCCTATCGACACCTATTTTTGAAATGCCTATCGGAAACTACATCTAAAATGCCTATCGGCACCTATTTTTAAAGTGCCAATCGGCAACTAAATCTAAAATGCCTATCGGCACCTATATCTGAAATGCCTATCGGCACCTCTTTCTGAAATGCCTATCGGCACCTATTTTTGAAATGCCTTTCGGAAACTACATCTAAAATGCCTATCAGCACCTATATTTGAAATGCCTATCGGCAACCATATCTGAAATGCCTATCGGCACCTATTTTTAAAATGCCAATTGGCAACTATATCTGAAATGCCTATCGGTACCTATATCTGAAATGCCTATCGGCACCTATTTTTGAAATGCCTATCGGAAACTACATCTGAAATGCCTATCAGCACCTATATTTGAAAAGCCTATCGGCAACTATATCTGATATGCCTATCGACACCTATATTTGAAATACCTATCGGCTTCTATATCTGAAATGCCTATCGGCACCTATTTTTAAAATGCCAATCGGTAACTATATCTGAAATGCCTATCGGCACCTATATCTGAAATGCCTATCGGCACCAATTTTTGAAATGCCTATCGGAAACTACATCTGGAATGCCTATCAGCACCTATATTTGAAATGCCTATCGGCAACCATATCTGGAATGCCTATCGGCACCTATATTTGAAATGCCTATCGGCTTCTATATCTGAAATGCCTATCGACACCTATTTTTAAAATGCCAATCGGCAACTATATCTGAAATGCCTATCGGCACCTATATCTAAAATGCCTATCGGCACCTATTTTTGAAATGCCTATCGGAAACTACATCTCAAATGCCTATCGGCACCTATATCTGAAATGCTTATCGGCACCAATTTTTGAAATGCCTATCGGAAACTACATCTGAAATGCCTATCAGCACCTATATTTGAAATGCCTATCGGCAACCATATCTGGAATGCCTATCAGCACTTATATTTGAAATGCCTATCGGCAACCATGTCTGAAATGCCTATCGACACCTATATTTGAAATACCTATCGGCTTCTATATCTGAAATGCCTATCGGCACCTATTTTTAAAATGCCAATCGGTAACTATATCTGAAATGACTATCGGCACCTTTATCTGAAATGCCTATCGGCACCAATTTTTGAAATGCCTATCGAAAACTACATCTGGAATGCCTATCAGCACCTATATTTGAAATGCCTATCGGCAACCATATCTAGAATGCCTATCGGCACCTATATTTGAAATGCCTATCGGCTTCTATATCTGAAATGCCTATCGGCACCTATTTTTAAAATGCCAATCGGCAACTATATCTGAAATGCCTATCGGCACCTATATCTGAAATGCCTATCGGCACCTATTTTTGAAATGCCTATCGGAAACTACATCTGAAATGCCTATCAGCACCTATATTTGAAAAGCCTATCGGCAACTATATCTGATATGCCTATCGACACCTATATTTGAAATACCTATCGGCTTCTATATCTGAAATGCCTATCGGCACCTATTTTTAAAATGCCAATCGGTAACTATATCTGAAATGCCTATCGGCACCTATATCTGAAATGCCTATCGGCACCAATTTTTGAAATGCCTATCGGAAACTACATCTGGAATGCCTATCAGCACCTATATTTGAAATGCCTATCGGCAACCATATCTGGAATGCCTATCGGCACCTATATTTGAAATGCCTATCGGCTTCTATATCTGAAATGCCTATCGACACCTATTTTTAAAATGCCAATCGGCAACTATATCTGAAATGCCTATCGGCACCTATATCTAAAATGCCTATCGGCACCTATTTTTGAAATGCCTATCGGAAACTACATCTCAAATGCCTATCGGCACCTATATCTGAAATGCTTATCGGCACCAATTTTTGAAATGCCTATCGGAAACTACATCTGAAATGCCTATCAGCACCTATATTTGAAATGCCTATCGGCAACCATATCTGGAATGCCTATCAGCACTTATATTTGAAATGCCTATCGGCAACCATGTCTGAAATGCCTATCGACACCTATATTTGAAATACCTATCGGCTTCTATATCTGAAATGCCTATCGGCACCTATTTTTAAAATGCCAATCGGTAACTATATCTGAAATGACTATCGGCACCTTTATCTGAAATGCCTATCGGCACCAATTTTTGAAATGCCTATCGAAAACTACATCTGGAATGCCTATCAGCACCTATATTTGAAATGCCTATCGGCAACCATATCTAGAATGCCTATCGGCACCTATATTTGAAATGCCTATCGGCTTCTATATCTGAAATGCCTATCGGCACCTATTTTTAAAATGCCAATCGGCAACTATATCTGAAATGCCTATCGGCACCTATATCTGAAATGCCTATCGGCACCTATTTTTGAAATGCCTATCGGAAACTACATCTGAAATGCCTATTAGCACCAATATTTGAAATGCCTATCGGCAACCATACCTGAAATGCCTATCGACACCAATATTTGAAATACCTATCGGCTTCTATATCTGAAATGCCTATCGGCACCTATTTTTAAAATACCAATCAGCAACTATATCTGAAATGCCTATCGGCACCTATATCTGAAATGCTTATCGGCACCAATTTTTGAAATGCCTATCGGAAACTACATCTGAAATCCCTATCAGCACCTATATTTGAAATGCCTATCGGCAACCATATCTGGAATGCCTATCAGCACCTATATTTGAAGTGCCTATCGGCTTCTATATCTGAAATGCCTATCGGCACCTATATTTAAAATGCCAATCGGCAACTATATTTGAAATGCCTATCGGCACCTATATCTGAAATGCCTATCGGCACCTATTTTTGAAATGCCTATCGAAAACTACATCTGAAATGCCTATCAGCACCTATATTTGAAATGCCTATCGGCAACTATATCTGATATGCCTATCGACACCTATATCTGAATGCCTATCGGCACCTATTTTTGAAATGCCAATCGGCAACTATATCTGAAATGCCTATCGGCACCTATTTTTAAAATGCCAATCGGCAACTATATCTGAAATGCCTATCGGTACCTATTTTTGAAATGCCTATCGGAAACTACATCTGAAATGCCTATCAGCACTTATATTTGAATAGCCTATCGGCAACCATATCGGGAATGCCTATCGGCACCTATATTTGAAATGCCTATCGGCTTCTATATCTGAAATGCCTATCGGCACCTATTTTTAAAATGCCAATCGGCAACTATATCTGAAATGCCTATCGGCACGTATGTCTGAAATGCCTATTGGCACCTATTTTTGAATTGCCTTTCGGAAACTACATCTGAAATGCCTATCTGCTCCTATATTTGAAATGCCTATCGGCAACCATATCATAAATGCCTATCGACACCTATATTTGAAATACCTATCGGCTTCTATATCTGAAATGCCTATCGGCACCTGTTTTTAAAATGCCAATCGGCAACTATATCTGAAATGCCTATCGGCACCTATATCTGAAATGCCTATCGGCATCAATTTTTGAAATGCCTATCGGAAACTATATCTAAAATTCCTATCAGCACCTATATTTGAAATGCCTATCGGCAACCATATCTGGAATGCCTATCGGCACCTATATTTCAAATGCCTATCGGCTTCTCTATCTGAAATGCCTATCGACACTTATTTTTAAAATGCCAATTGGCAACTATATCTGAAATGCCTATCGGCACCTATATCTGAAATGCCCATCGGCACCTATATTTGAAATGCCTATCGGAAACTACATCTGGAATGCCTATCAGCACCTATATTTGAAATGCCTATCGGCAACCATATCTGCAATGCCTATCGGCACCTATATTTGAAATGCCTATCGGCTTCTATATCTGAAATGCCTATCGGCACCTATTTTTAAAATGCCAATGGCCAACTATATCTGAAATGCCTATCGGCACCTATATCTAAAATGCCTATCGGCACCTATTTTTGAAATGCCTATCGGAAACTACATCTGAAATGCCTATCAGCACCAATATTTGAAATGCCTATCGGCAACCATACCTGAAATGCCTATCGACACCAATATTTGAAATACCTATCGGCTTCTATATCTGAAATGCCTATCGGCACCTATTTTTAAAATGCCAATCGGCAACTATATCTGAAATGCCTATCGGCACCTATATCTGAAATGCTTATCGGCACCAATTTTTGAAATGCCTATCACAAACTACATCTGAAATGCCTATCAGCACCTATATTTGAAATGCCTATCGGCAACCATATCTGGAATGCCTATCAGCACCTATATTTGAAATGCCTATCGGCTTCTATATCTGAAATGCCTATCGGCACCTATATTTAAAATGCCAATCGGCAACTATATCTGAAATGCCTATCGGCACCTATATCTGAAATGCCTATCGGCACCTATTTTTGAAATGCCTATCGAAAACTACATCTGAAATGCTTATCAGCACCTATATTTGAAATGCCTATCGGCAACTATATCTGATATGCCTATCGGCACCTATATCTGAAGTTCCTATCGGCACCTATTTTTGAAATGCCAATCGGCAACTATATCTGAAATGCCTATCGGCACCTATTTTTAAAATGCCAATCGGCAACTATATCTGAAATGCCTATCGGTACCTATTTTTGAAATGCCTATCGGAAACTACATCTGAAATGCCTATCAGCACTTATATTTGAATAGCCTATCGGCAACCATATCGGGAATGCCTATCGGCACCTATATTTGAAATGCCTATCGGCTTCTATATCTGAAATGCCTATCGGCACCTATTTTTAAAATGCCAATCGGCAACTATATCTGAAATGCCTATCGGCACCTATATCTGAAATGCCTATTGGCACCTATTTTTGAAATGCCTTTCGGAAACTACATCTGAAATGCCTATCTTCTCCTATATTTGAAATGCCTATCGGCAACCATATCTGAAATGCCTATCGACACCTATATTTGAAATACCTATCGGCTTCTATATCTGAAATGCCTATCGGCACCTATTTTTAAAATGCCAATCGGTAACTATATCTGAAATGCCTATCGGCACCTATATCTGAAATGCCTATCGGCACCAATTTTTGAAATGCCTATCGGAAACTACATCTGGAATGCCTATCAGCATCTATATTTGAAATGCCTATCGGTAACCATATCTGGAATGCCTATCAGCACCTATATTTGAAATGCCTATCGGCTTCTATATCTGAAATGCCTATCGACACCTATTTTTAAAATGCCAATCGCCAACTATATCTGAAATGCCTATCGGCACCTATATCTGAAATGCCTATCGGCACCTATTTTTGAAATGCCTATCGGAAACTACATCTGAAATGCCTATCAGCACCTATATTTTATTAAAACAAGTTGACTTTCTTGTACAGACTGATTAAATTTATTTCATCGTTCATAGTTTTACACTAAGTTACATAATTTTGATACAACAAAAAAGAAAGAGTATTACTTAATACACGAAATAAATTACATCCCCACTTATCAAAATAAAGGTAAAACTATAATAATAATTATTCTTTAGTTCAATTAAACATAATTTTAAACTAAGCTGGAATAATTCCAATCATTTTCATAAATTTATAATGTTTTGTTGAATGTAGGCCTTTGGTTAACAAGTCTGCAGGCATTTCTTGAGTTGAAGTATATTTTACTGCAATTAATTTATTTTTAATAGCATCTCTAACATAGTGATACCGAACATCAATATGTTTTGATCTGTTAAGTGACTGCTGACTTGCTGCCAATTTTAATGCACTCTGATTATCACAATACAATGTAATAACATACAATTTTCCAGTAATCTCATGCATCAAATTTCTTAAATAAACAGCTTCTCTAGAGGCTTCCGAGAGTGCTACATATTCAGCCTCGGTGCTAGATAAAGAAACTGTTTTCTGTTTCCTGCTCTGCCATGATATCATAGAACCAGACATGGTAAAGCAGTAACCAGTATATGATTTTCTATCTAAACTGTCACTAGCCCAATCGGCATCAACAAAACCTTGTAGTTCAACATTATCCTTACTATATTTTAAACAATAGGTTTTTGTATTTTTCAAATATTTCAATACTCTTTTGGCATAACTATAATGATTTTCATTGTAGCAATTATTAAATTGGCTTAAATAGCTTACAGTGTATGCAATATCAGGTCTTGTCAAAACAGCTAGGTACATTAAGCTGCCTATCAATCTTTGGTACGGAATGTCTATTACACATTGTTCAGATTTTTCAATGTTTAATTTACATTCAATAGGAGTATCTATAGATCTACAATCAGACATATCAAATTTAAGTAATAATTGCTCTATGTATTGTTGTTGATCTATAGTTATGGTATGACAATTCTTATCCACATTAACTCTCATACCTAAATAACGTCTCACAGTACCCAGATCCTTTAATTTAAATTCAGAACGTAATGCAATTTTCAATTTTTCTGTTTCCTGAACATTGTTCGAAAAAATCAAAAAATCGTCAACATAAACAGTTATTATGATTTTAACATTATCATTAATTTTATTGAATAAACAAGGCTCAAATTTACTATTTTCAAAACCTAAGTTACATAAACAATCTTTTACCTTTTCATACCATACTAAAGATGACTGCTTCAATCCATAAATAGCTCTTTTAAGTTTTAAAACCTTATTATTAGTTTTGTTTCCGAAACCTTCGGGAATAGACATGTAAATATTCTCCTTTAAATGCCCATTCAAAAAAGCGGTTGCTACGTCCAGGTGAGTAATGTCCATATCCCATTGTACACTAAGTGCAAACAACATTCTCAAAGTGGAATGCTTGACAACAGGAGAAAAGGTGTCTACATAATCGATGCCACGTCTCTGTGTAAACCCTTTCGCCACAAGCCTGGCACGGTATCGGATTTTATCATTCAAATCAAGTTTTTTGTTAAATAACCATTTGCATTTCACTATAGATGCACCATTCGGTACATCGACTAGCTCCCACGCATCATTGTACTCAAATGACTGCAGCTCTTCTTGCATGGCCAGTTTCCACTGTTCTTCCTCCGGTCCTTTTAGTGCCTCTGAGACGTCAATTTGCTCAACTTCTGGAAAGGTACTAGAGACACACATGCTATTATAGCCATAACGGTCTGGAATTTTCCTTGTTCTCTTGCTTTCTAGAATTTCTGGAGCTTCTTGAATCTCACTTAATGAAATATCAGTCTCAATGTGTGATGAAACTAATGTGTCGTCAGAATCTTCACTCTCTGGACCTGTATACACTGATGTACTGGAACTTGAACTGTTCAGCGAGTGATTTAGAGATTCATTCATTGAAGAATCCCCCACTGAATCTCTATTCTCTTCATTATTTTCTCTTGCTTCATTCTGAACCCAGATCACATTTTCTTCATCAATATTGTTTGTACCTGTGTTTTCTTCTATCACAATAACATCCCTCTTTACTGTGACAATATTTGTCTTCGGATCATAGACTCGATAGCCTTTCACATTTTCTGAGAATCCAACAAGAATATATTGTTCGGCTTTTCTATCCCACTTCAGTCTTCTTTGTTTCGGAACGTGCACCATGACAGGGCTTTCAAACAGACGAATATGACTCAAGTCAGGTTTCTTGCCATACCACGCTTCATACGGAGTTTTATTTTCTAAACTTGATGTAACAGATCTGTTTTTGAGGTATACGGCTGTATTTGCAGCTTCACCCCAGAACTTCTTTTCTAGCTTTGCGTAAAATAATAAGCATCTTGCCTTTTCAACAACAGTTCTGTTAGCCCGTTCACAAACACCATTTTGCTCTGGCGTGTACGCCGTTGTTTTCTGGTGTATTATTCCAGATTTTGTCAAATAATTTTCCATTTCAGCATTGCAAAACTCGCCACCGTTGTCAGTACGCAGTATTTTTATTTTCTTGTTTTGCTGGTTCTCGACCATCGCTTTGAAATCTTTAAATTTATTGAATACCTCACTCTTGTGCTTCAGGAAATATATAAAGGTCATTCGACTAAAGTCATCCACAAATAAAAGAAAGTATTGTGAACCTGCAATAGATTTTGTTTCCATGGCACCACATACATCAGAGTGTATTATCTGTAGTGTCTCAGTACTTCTCTGACCCACATGCGAAAATGTTAACCTCGTTTGTTTACCCTCGCAACAGGTCACACATTTGTCTTTCATCATGTTACTGGTAGCAGGATAAGACAGTCCATCAACAATTCCATCTTTCATTTTTTTCAAGTCACAACTGTTAATGTGTGCTAGCCGTCTGTGCCAAATATCTGCGCTTGCTATCGCTGATGCTGCTAACATACAATCTTTATTTTTCAACTTGAGTTTGTAAACACCATTGGTCGATTCTGCTGTTGCAACTAACTCATTCTTCTTGTTGCGAATGTAACAGTGACTAGCTTCAAAAACAACGCTGTTTCCATTTTTGATAAGTTCACTCACTGACAACAAGTTTGTTGTTAAGCTTGGTACGCATAGCACATCTTTAACTGTGATGTCGTAATTCAATTCGGTCGTGATTTCTATATCTCCGGAACACAAAATGGGCACTTTCGTTTTGTTCGCAATAATAATTTCTGATAAACTCGGCTTGTAGTTCGCGTTGTTTATCCAATTCACATTTGCCGTCATATGTGCACTTGCGCCGGAGTCCACGTACCATTCATTTTTATTAAATGTTACATTCAGAAATACTGCACTGAAAGCATTTGACTGTTTGTTTTTCTGCAATAAAGGGCATTTGTTTCTATAATGTCCACTTTGCTTGCATTTATAACAAGTAATTTTCTTTTCACCCGACATTGCCATGTTTGATGATGTAATTTCGCCATTTTTACTATTGGTGTCATTATTTTTTCTAGATGGCGGTTTTTTCGCAGCGATTGCAGCGCTACTGGAATCCGTGTCGGTTAAACTTGAAACTTCCATATCTATTAACTTTGTCTTAATCGCGTCAGCAGTAATCTGAATACCTGAGTGTTCAATTGCCATGATCAACGGAGAAAATTTGTCTGGCAAACCTGCTAATAGAAAGATCCGATCCATTCATCAGTAATTGTAAATACTGTGCTTTTTAATCTTTGCGCTGTTTCGACAATTTGCGTTACGTAAGTGGTCATTGAATCGCAGTTCTCTTGTCGTACTGAGATTAAATGTCGTAGCAAGGTTATTTTTCTCGAAAAACCTGAGTCAGCGAACATATTTTTTAACTTATTCCATAACTCTTCCGAGGTTTTAGTTTCCTTGATATGCACATACAATCCAGGATCAATCGTCAAAATTAGCTTCGCCTTAGTTTTTTGGTCATCTGCAGAATTCCTTTCGGTGACGGCCACTGTTTCAATGTAGTGATTCATGCCCTCAAGCACCAACAAATTTTCTGCCGCAAAACTCCATTCGTCATAATTTTCTCTGCCTTTTAGCTTTGGAACACTTTGAATATAATTCGAGGTCATATTTATGTGAAAGTACAACAAATATTTTAAACTGTAACTTTGAAAAATTACTTAAAATATTGTATAGCCCATAACTTATTAAAACAAGTTGACTTTCTTGTACAGACTGATTAAATTTATTTCATCGTTCATAGTTTTACACTAAGTTACATAATTTTGATACAACAAAAAAGAAAGAGTATTACTTAATACACGAAATAAATTACATATTTGAAATGCCTATCGGCAACCATATCTGAAATGCCTATCGACACCTATATTTGAAATACCTATCGGCTTCTATATCTGAAATGCGTATCGGCACCTATTTTTAAAATGCCAATCGGCAACTATATCTGAAATGCCTATCGGCACCTATATCTGAAATGCCTATCGGCACCAATTTTTGAAATGCCTATCGGAAACTACATCTGAAATGCCTATCAGCACCTATATTTGAAATGCCTATCGGCAACCATATCTGGAATGCTTATCGGCACCTATATTTGAAATGCCTATCGGCTTCTATATCTGAAATGCCTATCGGCACCTATTTTTAAAATGCCAATCGGCAACTATATCTGAAATGCCTATCGGCACCTATATTTGAAATGTCTATCGGCACCTATTTTTGTAATGCCTATCGGAAACTACATCTGAAATGCCTATCAGCACCTATATTTGAAATGCCTATCGGCAACCATATCTGGAATGCCTATCAGCACCTATATTTGAAATGCCTATCGGCTTCTATATCTGAAATGCCTATCGGCACCTATTTTTAAAATGCCAATCGGCAACTATATCTAAAATGCCTATCGGCACCTATATCTGAAATGCCTATCGGCACCTATTTTTGAAATGCCTATCGGAAACTACATCTGAAATGCCTATCAGCACCTATATTTGAAATGCCTATCGGCAACCATATCTGGAATGCCTATCGGCACCTATATTTGAAATGCCTATCGGCTTCTATATCTGAAATGCCTATCGACACCTATTTTTAAAATGCCAATCGCCAACTATATCTGAAATGCCTATCAGCACCTATATTTGAAATACCTATCGGCAACCATATCTGGAATGCCTATCGGCACCTATATTTGAAATGCCTATCGGCTTCTATATCTGAAATGCCTATCGGCACCTATTTTTAAAATGCCAATCGGCAACTATATCTGGAATGCCTATCAGCACCTATATCTGAAATGCCTATCGGCACCTATTTTTGAAATGCCTATCGGAAACTACATCTGAAATGCCTATCAGCACCTATATTTGAAATGCCTATCGGCAACCATATCTGGAATGCCTATCGGCACCTATATTTGAAATGCCTATCGGCTTCAATATCTGAAATGCCTATCGGCACCTATTTTTAAAATGCCATTCGGCAACTATATCTGAAGTGCCTATCGGCACCTATATCTGAAATGCCTATCGGCACCTTTTTTGAAATGCCTATCGAAAACTACATCTGAAATGCCTATCAGCACCTATATTTGAAATGCCTATCGGCAACCACATCAGAAATGCCTATCGGCACCTATATCTGTAATGCCTTTCGGCATTTATATCTGAAATGCCTATCGACACCTATATACAAAATGCCTATCGGCACCTATATTTTAAATGCCTATCGGCAACTATATCTGATATGCCTATCGGCACCTATATCTAAAATGCCTATCGGCACCTATTTTTGAAATGCCTATCGGAAACTACATCTGAAATGCCTATCAGCACCTATATTTGAAATGCCTATGGGCAACCATATCTGGAATGCCTATCGGCACCTATATTTGAAATGCCTATCGGCTTCAATATCTGAAATGCCTATCGGCACCTATTTTTAAAATGCCAATCGGCAACTATATCTGAAATGCCTATCGGCACCTATATCTGAAATGCTTATCGGCACCAATTTTTGAAATGCCTATCGGAAACTACATCTGAAATGCCTATCAGCACCTATATTTGAAATGCCTATCGGCAACCATATCTGGAATGCCTATCAGCACCTATATTTGAAATGCCTATCGGCTTCTATATCTGAAATGCCTATCGACACCTATTTTTAAAATGCCAATCGCCAACTATATCTAAAATGCCTATCAGCACCTATATTTGAAATACCTATCGGCAACCATATCTGGAATGCTTATCGGCACCTATATTTGAAATGCCTATCGGCTTCTATATCTGAAATGCCTATCGGCACCTATTTTTAAAATGCCAATCGGCAACTATATCTGAAATGCCTATCAGCACCTATATCTGAAATGCCTATCGGCACCTATTTTTGAAATGCCTATCGGAAACTACATCTGAAATGCCTATCAGCACCTATATTTGAAATGCCTATCGGCAACCATATCTGGAATGCCTATCGGCACCTATATTTGAAATGCCTATCGGCTTCAATATCTGAAATGCCTATCGGCACCTATTTTTAAAATGCCAATCGGCAACTATATCTGAAGTGCCTATCGGCACCTATATCTGAAATGCCTATCGGCACCTATTTTTGAAATGCCTATCGAAAACTACATCTGAAATGCCTATCAGCACCTATATTTGAAATGCCTATCGGCAACCACATCAGAAATGCCTATCGGCACCTATATCTGTAATGCCTTTCGGCATTTATATCTGAAATGCCTATCGACACCTATATACGAAATGCCTATCGGCACCTATATTTTAAATGCCTATCGGCAACTATATCTGATATGCCTATCGGCATTCATATCTGAAATGCCTATCGGCACCTATTTTTGAAATGCCTATCGGAAACTACATCTGAAATGCCTATCAGCACCTATATTTGAAATGCCTATCGGCAACCATATCTGGAATGCCTATCGGCACCAATATTTGAAATGCCTATCGGCTTCAATATCTGAAATGCCTATCGGCACCTATTTTTAAAATGCCAATCGGCAACTATATCTGAAATGCCTATCGGCACCTATATCTGAAATGCTTATCGGCACCAATTTTTGAAATGCCTATCGGAAACTACATCTGAAATGCCTATCAGCACCTATATTTGAAATGCCTATCGGCAACCATATCTGGAATGCCTATCAGCACCTATATTTGAAATGCCTATCGGCTTCTATATCTGAAATGCCTATCGGCACCTATATTTAAAAAGCCAATCGGCAACTATATCTGAAATGCATATCGGCACCTATATCTGAAATGCCTATCGGCACCTATTTTTGAAATGCCTATCGAAAACTACATCTGAAATGCCTATCAGCACCTATATTTGAAATGCCTATCGGCAACTATATCTGATATGCCTATCGGCACCTATATCTGAAATGCCTATCGGCACCTATTTTTGAGATGTCAATCGGCAACTATATCTGAAATGCCTATCGGCACCTATTTTTAAAATGCCAATCGGCAACTATATCTGAAATGCCTATCGGTACCTATTTTTGAAATGCCAATCGGAAACTACATCTGAAATGCCTATCAGCACTTATATTTGAATAGCCTATCGGCAACCATATCGGGAATGCCTATCGGCACCTATATTTGAAATGCCTATCGGCTTCTATATCTGAAATGCCTATCGGCACCTATTTTTAAAATGCCAATCGGCAACTATATCTAAAATGCCTATCGGCACCTATATCTGAAATGCCTCTCGGCACCTCTTTCTGAAATGCCTATCGGCACCTATTTTTGAAATGCCTTTCGGAAACTACATCTGAAATGCCTATCTGCTCCTATATTTGAAATGCCTATCGGCAACCATATCTGAAAAGCCTATCGACATCTATATTTGAAATACCTATCGGCTTCTATATCTGAAATGCCTATCGGCACCTGTTTTTAAAATGCCAATCGGCAACTATATCTGAAATGCCTATCGGCACCTATATCTGAAATGCCTATCGGCACCTATTTTTGAAATGCCTATCGGAAACTACATCTGAAATGCCTATCAGCACCTATATTTAAAATGCCTATCGGCAACCATATCTGGAATGCCTATCGGTCCTACATTTGAAATGCCTATCGGCTTCTATATCTGAAATGCCTATCGGCACCTATTTTTAAAATGCCAATCGGCAACTATATCTGAAATGCCTATCGGCACCTATATCTGAAATGCCTATCGGCACCTATTTTTGAAATGCCTATCGGAAACTACATCTGAAATGCCTATCAGCACCTATATTTGAAATGCCTATCGGCGACCATATCTGAAATGCCTATCGACACCTATATTTGAAATACCTATCGGCTTCTATATCTGAAATGCCTATCGGCACCTCTTTTTAAAATGCCAATCGGTAACTATATCTGAAATGCCTATCGGCACCTATATCTGAAATGCCTATCGGCACCAATTTTTGAAATGCCTATCGGAAACTAAATCTGGAATGCCTATCAGCACCTATATTTGAAATGCCTATCGGCAACCATATCTGGAATGCCTATCGGCACCTATATTTGAAATGCCTATCGGCTTCTATATCTGAAATGCCTATCGACACCTATTTTTAAAATGCCAATCGGCAACTATATCTGAAATGCCTATCGGCACCTATATCTAAAATGCCTATCGGCACCTATTTTTGAAATGCCTATCGAAAACTACATCTGAAATGCCTATCAGCACCTATATTTGAAATTCCTATCGGCAACCATATCTGGGATGCCTATCGGCACCTATATTTGAAATGCCTATCGGCTTCTATATCTGAAATGACTATCGGCACCTATTTTTAAAATGCCAATCGGCAACTATATCTGAAATGCCTATCGGCACCTATATCTGAAATGCCTATCGGCACCTATTTTTGAAATGCCTATCGGAAACTACATCTGAAATGCCTATCAGCACCAATATTTGAAATGCCTATCGGCAACCATACCTGAAATGCCTATCGACACCAATATTTGAAATACCTATCGGCTTCTATATCTGAAATGCCTATCGGCACCTATTTTCAAAATGCCAATCGGCAACTATATCTGAAATGCCTATCGGCACCTATATCTGAAATGCTTATCGGCACCAATTTTTGAAATGCCTATCGGAAACTACATCTGAAATGCCTATCAGCACCTATATTTGAAATGCCTATCGGCAACCATATCTGGAATGCCTATCAGCACCTATATTTGAAATGCCTATCGGCTTCAATATCTGAAATGCCTATCGGCACCTATTTTTAAAATGCCAATCGGCAACTATATCTGAAGTGCCTATCGGCACCTATATCTGAAATGCCTATCGGCACCTATTTTTGAAATGCCTATCGAAAACTACATCTGAAATGCCTATCAGCACCTATATTTGAAATGCCTATCGGCAACCACATCAGAAATGCCTATCGGCACCTATATCTGTAATGCCTTTCGGCATTTATATCTGAAATGCCTATCGACACCTATATACAAAATGCCTATCGGCACCTATATTTTAAATGCCTATCGGCAACTATATCTGATATGCCTATCGGCACCTATATCTAAAATGCCTATCGGCACCTATTTTTGAAATGCCTATCGGAAACTACATCTGAAATGCCTATCAGCACCTATATTTGAAATGCCTATGGGCAACCATATCTGGAATGCCTATCGGCACCTATATTTGAAATGCCTATCGGCTTCAATATCTGAAATGCCTATCGGCACCTATTTTTAAAATGCCAATCGGCAACTATATCTGAAATGCCTATCGGCACCTATATCTGAAATGCTTATCGGCACCAATTTTTGAAATGCCTATCGGAAACTACATCTGAAATGCCTATCAGCACCTATATTTGAAATGCCTATCGGCAACCATATCTGGAATGCCTATCAGCACCTATATTTGAAATGCCTATCGGCTTCTATATCTGAAATGCCTATCGACACCTATTTTTAAAATGCCAATCGCCAACTATATCTAAAATGCCTATCAGCACCTATATTTGAAATACCTATCGGCAACCATATCTGGAATGCTTATCGGCACCTATATTTGAAATGCCTATCGGCTTCTATATCTGAAATGCCTATCGGCACCTATTTTTAAAATGCCAATCGGCAACTATATCTGAAATGCCTATCAGCACCTATATCTGAAATGCCTATCGGCACCTATTTTTGAAATGCCTATCGGAAACTACATCTGAAATGCCTATCAGCACCTATATTTGAAATGCCTATCGGCAACCATATCTGGAATGCCTATCGGCACCTATATTTGAAATGCCTATCGGCTTCAATATCTGAAATGCCTATCGGCACCTATTTTTAAAATGCCAATCGGCAACTATATCTGAAGTGCCTATCGGCACCTATATCTGAAATGCCTATCGGCACCTATTTTTGAAATGCCTATCGAAAACTACATCTGAAATGCCTATCAGCACCTATATTTGAAATGCCTATCGGCAACCACATCAGAAATGCCTATCGGCACCTATATCTGTAATGCCTTTCGGCATTTATATCTGAAATGCCTATCGACACCTATATACGAAATGCCTATCGGCACCTATATTTTAAATGCCTATCGGCAACTATATCTGATATGCCTATCGGCATTCATATCTGAAATGCCTATCGGCACCTATTTTTGAAATGCCTATCGGAAACTACATCTGAAATGCCTATCAGCACCTATATTTGAAATGCCTATCGGCAACCATATCTGGAATGCCTATCGGCACCAATATTTGAAATGCCTATCGGCTTCAATATCTGAAATGCCTATCGGCACCTATTTTTAAAATGCCAATCGGCAACTATATCTGAAATGCCTATCGGCACCTATATCTGAAATGCTTATCGGCACCAATTTTTGAAATGCCTATCGGAAACTACATCTGAAATGCCTATCAGCACCTATATTTGAAATGCCTATCGGCAACCATATCTGGAATGCCTATCAGCACCTATATTTGAAATGCCTATCGGCTTCTATATCTGAAATGCCTATCGGCACCTATATTTAAAATGCCAATCGGCAACTATATCTGAAATGCATATCGGCACCTATATCTGAAATGCCTATCGGCACCTATTTTTGAAATGCCTATCGAAAACTACATCTGAAATGCCTATCAGCACCTATATTTGAAATGCCTATCGGCAACTAT